>JAQQSK010000501.1:0-18066 GCA_028658325.1 Potorous gilbertii
TGTGCACACGTTGATAATATCCTTGTTGGAAACAAGGTAATTAAATGATAAGATTTTTTTTTTCAGGTAATTTTCTAGATCGTGGGTTCTTTATTTGCATTGTGTCAGAATTGTTTCATGTACATCTAAAATTTTTCTTCATTGTTATTATGTTTCCTTTGCATTTTATTGGATTTCATGCATTAAAACTATATTAGGAAAATGTCCATAAGTTTATGCACTAAACTGCAAAATGTTTCCATCACACAAACACCTCCACTCACAAACATCTCCACACAAACACCACACACATGCAAACACGTATGCATGTGCGTATGCACACAACACACACAGAACTCAAACCCAAACCAACCTAAAACAAAAGAACAAAATCAGCAACAATAACTAAAGGTTAAAATCATTGTTTTGGAGAATGCAACATCTTTACAGTGACATATGTAACAAACTGAAAAGTCTAAAATAAAAGTTCTAATGTGTTTATTATTTAGAAATAAATAAAAGTTATGAGATCTTAGTGTCATTATTCCCATCAACCACAGTGATTACGGCCCTATACTTATTACTCTTTTTCATTTCTTCCTTAATTTGTGAACTGGTTGGGGGTAGGGATGTTCTTTGACCCTGTTATCCTGCAAATGATGTACATGAGCTATCCATCAGTTATCCCTTGGTTTTTACCACATGAAAAGTTCATAATATGTTTTTCAGATCAACCTTTGATTGTATATTACAGTTCATTTCTATTATAAAATCCCTTGATTGAAATATTTTATATCCCTGTCATCACAACATTTCCATCACCATTTGGTGATAATACGATTTCAATTCATTAGAATTGGTAGTTTTCCATGACTCACAATATAAAACGACTGAAAAAAATAATGGTATTAAATAAATGGAACTTGGTTTCAGGGAAAAGTTTGAAGTCCTTAAAAGAAGTTTTGAATTTTTAAGAGGCAGTTCAGCCCTTTCTCTATCTCTTTCCTCTATTTTACTCTACACCCAACTCAATTTTTCTTTTGCTGCATTTGCCCAAGACTTTATCATTTATTTTATGCATCTACATAAACGTATACACACATATAGATATATCCTTATACTATATACCTGTAAAGTATATGTGTGCATGCATAACATGTGCATGTCATATATGTACAATATTCCAATGGCTTTCTAGTGTATTTAAACTGGTTTCATAGTTTATTTTGTGTAACCTGTACCCTCCTAGGAATCCTCATTAAAAAAACAAAAACAAAAACAAAAACTGATGATAGGTCATGTTTCCATTGCCTGAAGATCTCCGATGAAAATTTCCTATACATTATCAGTATGAGAAGTGCAAGTTGTCGTCCTGTTCCTGTTGCTAAATAGCTGTTAACTATTTACACTATGGTTTCCATATCCATTAATGCTAAAATTTCTAAGGAAAGAGATTACTTCACATACTGCTCAGTTATTCATATTCAGTGCTTAACAATGTCTATTGTAAGAAAGTTCTTCATGTCTAATAGTAGTTAAGGTTTATACTGATGTAAATTTTGCTATTTAATTTAGAGCATATTGAGATTTTGCTATATATTAAAATGCTAAGTCATTTATGAAACGTGTCACTTCCATTTTTGAATGTTTCATGCATTAGACTATTTTGAATAATATGTTTGACAAATCTGGTGGGTTTTCAGTCTTCAAACCAAATGCTGAAACCAGGTGCAAAATTATCGGCTGTCCTCAAGGACAATTTTAAATGAGATGTCATACTGTGGAAGTGTTGTCTTCCTGAAAAGAAGACTTTTAATAAAGAAGTAGAATGAGAAGCCATTCATAGAGAGGGAAGTCTATTATCCTTGTCAAGTTTTTGCCTGATTTGATTTGAGATCTTTACTTATGGCGAATGGTGGCTAAATTGAACAGTCTTATGGACTCATGCCCCTAAATCAGGACAAAATGACCAACTACAAATATAGATTTAAAATTTCAGAAGTGGAAGAGAATTCAGAGGTCATCTATTCTAAAACTTACTTGATTAAAAAGGCTCTTGTTAACATTTCTGACAAATGGTCTTCTCAACTTGAAGATCAGTTTGATAGATAACACCCTACTTCATTATGCATCTCCGTTCACTTCTACATGGTTTTTACTTCTACTCAATCTGTCTTTTTATTAATTCTAGTTGCCTCTCATCATCTTCTACAAATGATTCATCTTTCTTCTGTCTAGGGATCATAGGAAATATTCTACTGGAATTCCATTTGACAAGGCATTAAAGTCTTAAAGGGAGTAATTGTGTCCTCACTAAGTCTTCCCTTCTATACACAAATCAACAGCAATTATTTGATTAATTTTACATAGTTTTCTATCTAGATATTATTCATTCATTTAATGTTTTAATTATTTATTTGTCTTTGGTTTTTAATTCAAAATTCTCTCCCTTCTGTCAGCCCCTCACCTACCCAATAAGAAGACAAAAAAGTAATACTCATTATTTCACATGTCATGATTTTGAGTGTCCCTCATCATTGTTACCCTTAGCTGAACACATTCTAGATTTGCAAGTTAAGGATAGAATTTGGCAGCATGACATCAATGATATAGAACCATCCTTGTACCAATGCATGGTTGTACCTTTTCTACCACTTAGAGTTTTAGAAAATTGCCTAGACCATTAATTCACTTGTTTAATATCATGTAACCCATATGTATCAAACCCAGGAGTGGAAAAGCAATTCTTTTTAGTTTGAGGGTGACTTTTCTATCTTCTTTTCCATAGTGATTCATATCTCAGTATCTTTCAGAAAATGTAGCAACCAAAACTGAACTCAAGACTCCAGGTGTTTAATGATCTGGCCAGTATGTACAATGTTTTTTCTAATTACTACAATATTAAAATGCAACCTGTCACTTATGAGTGTTTTAAAGGCTGTCATATCACACTGTTAATTCATATTGAGTTTACCACCCCCTAAAAATCTTTTTGATTTGAAATATTATCTTGTCACAATACCTCTCTACTGTAACTGTGTAGTTTTTTCTATTGAATCCAGGTGAAAGAATTTCCATTTCAATTTAATTAGATGCAATTCATTTCTGTAATCTTTCAAGGTCTTCTTGGATCACCACAAAATAAAGACAAAACTGTGTGGATGCATGTGTGTATGCATACACACAGATATACATATATACAAACATAAACACATACATACACATGTATATACATGTGTGTATGTCATTCTATCAAATATACCTTTCACTGGTATGCCATAAGTGAAATACATTATCCTATAAATAAATTTATTTAATTAAACTGTGTGTTATTTTACAACTTCAATCTTATATGACATATGTATGTATATGTATATGATGTATATGTGTGTATATGAGTGTACCTTTATTGCTGGAAGAAAGATTAGAGGTCACCTACTCCAGTTTCCAATCCAATGCATTGAATTAAATTTTAATCTTCTCTGAGAACTAAATATTTTTCATGTGTTTTAGCTTTGCTTTTTAACAGGATCTGCCTCAGGAGGCAACACATTCAATTAGTGAATAGCTTGACATATAGATCATATTTGCTTGTATTAATCCTGAGTCTGGTTCCCTATAAATTCCATATGTTGGTCCTAGTTCTGATTTTTGAAGTGAAAAAGGCTCCTCCTAGTTTCTAGGTATGGAAGTCCTGTTGTAAAGTTCTGTATTACAGAAGTGTTTTATAAAAAGACTCGAACTTACTTATCAATGTTTATTGCCTTTAGCTTCTGTGCATATAATGTACAGGCAGGTAAGACAAATCTGTTGAAGGAATGAATAGTTTCATATAGGTCCCTGGCTAGATCCTAATAAAATTAACAGCAATATTTCTAACTAATAACATATTTCATTCATTATGGGTAAAGAAATTGTACTGATTTTTGACACATATCTTCAAATCCTTTTCATATAAAAGTGTATGTCAACCAGCAAAAGGCATATAATAAAAAAATGAATGAATGAATGCATATATCCTTCTTTAACCCTATATTAGCATGATTAAAAGATGAAATCTAGGAATTACTAATCTCTAATGAGGTAAAATTTGAAAAATTTGTGGTGAATAAAATTCTTTTAATGCAATTTTCAGAAATAATTTCTATTAATGAAATGGATGATAAAACTGCACTGATATCCCAAATTATGCATAATAATAATAAACAGAAATACACCATATATACAACTTAAAGATTTGTAAATATTTGATACGTTATCCCATCTGAACCACCCAACAGCCTATAATGTAAGGATACTATTATTTTCCATATTTTACAGAGAAGGAAACTGATATTCATAAATTGAACTAAATTGCTTATGGTTCCATAACTAGTAAATGAATCAGATTTTGAATCTTAGTCCAGTACTTGATTCACTCACATTTTTTTTTAAAAATTAGTATTTTCTATAATCATAACGAATGAATATGTTCTTCCATAGTATTTGAAAGAAAATATGAAACCTTTTCAAGATCAAGACATCGTATGTTATGGGCTGACCATCACCAGAGTCAAGTGAAGAAAAGAGACCTCTCAAGAAATACTCTTGAGGACAAAGATGAAAGATCTCCAAGACAGAAATGTTTTGATTGAGCAAATGAAGATCCATGTAAAGAAATTAGAAGATTCTCTCACTGTATCTCAATCTACCTAATACACTGAGTGAAAAATAAAACATACCAAAACAAGCTTTGAAATCATTTTGCCCAATTAAAAGTAGCAAAAACTGTCTGAAAGAAGAGTATTAGGAAAAAATTAGAAACTCAAGATTCCCTTAAAAATAGCTGCAAGGAAAAAAATCCAAAAGTGTGATATAATGAATCAAAGTATTTTTTTAAATGAAGAATTACAAATAAATCAAAACCTTTATTACCAAGTCTTCGAAAGTAATTAAATTAAACATGTAAAAGAACCTTCAAAGAGGTAAATTGTGCAAGATTTCTTGTTATCTACTGGGACAGCTCAAAAACAAAATGCAAATTGCATGAAAAACACAAACCAAAATGTTCATGTACTGTTTATAGAATGAATGAAATAACCATTACTTTGTTGAGAATTCCTGAAATGAGCTTCACTTTTAAACTGGCAAGCTGACAGAACGGATAATATCCATAAATACGGGTTTTAATATTTCACACTGGCACAAGAATTACTAATAAAACCCTTCTCCGTATCATAGACTTGTATTCCTAAGAAAGAGTATCATATATCTATTATGAAAACATAACACTAGCATCTCTTATAAACATAAGCCATTTACATTCATTGCTTGAATATATATATATATATATGCATATATGCATTCTATATAAATAACATATGGGGATATGTGTATGCATTATATATGTATTTATATGTGTATATTTGTACAGATAGATTAGATAAATTAATAGATATATATGCATATTATCACTAAATTGGGGCAAAATATTATAACATTTTCATGGTCTTTTTTCTTTATCACCAAGAAGTTCATTTAATTCTGTCCTCATTTCTAATTTATATACTGCAAATGTATAAAAAAGTTATCATATATTGAATGAATATATGAATATTAGGATATGCGATGCCATCTAGAAAACACAACTGTCAAAAACTACTGAAATAAAAGATTTTTTTCATGTAGACAGTTTAATTACATTATGATTCTACTGAGTCTCATAAGCATTTGTAATAGCAATTGAAATGAAGAAATCTTTCCCATTCTTTAATAATCCATGTGTCCTGTTAAAATCACCTGGAAGCTGATGGGAGAAACTTGCTGAATGGGTGGAACAAAAAGGGCAGAGCAAAACAAGGAGGAAGTAAGTGAGAAGAGCTTAGGACAGAGAGAAGACACAGGTCAGCAGGAACAGCAAGGCTCATGAGTGTTTGCTTGTGAGAAGGCCCCGTGCAGGGTAGGTAGGGTTGGGGATGCCTTTGTCCTCAGTAGTGCTAAAGTATATTGACTTCTTGGCTACTATGACAGTTTTAACTTTATGGTATTGGGATTTGGCTTTATGGTGCCTGAATAAATCTTTTTGTTTTTCTTCTGTTTTTGATATGGAGTCTTTTATACTTTGTGATTCAGAACTTTGTCAGCATATTCATAGCCACTCTCCATACTGTGAATATTTCCTGAGTGATATAGCATTATCCTCTTGTGCAGGGGTGAGGGAAAATTTATTTTTTTGACTTAAAGTGTTTTAAAATAATGTTTTACTTTTTCCAAATACATGTAAAGATAGTTTTCAATGTTTGTTCGTATAAGATTTTGAATTTCAATTCCCCCATCCCCTCAACTCCGCCTCTGCTAGTCCCTAAGACAGCATGTAATTTGATATAGGCTATACATGTCCAATCATGTTAAACATATTTTCACATTAGTCATGTTGTGAAAGAAGAATAACAACAAAAGGACAAAAAAACCTCAAGAAAGAGTAAAAGGAAAATAGTGTGCTATGATCTGCATTCTGATTCCATGGTTCTTTCTCTGGATGTGGATAACACATCCTGAGCCTTTGAAACTAAATTAGAGAGCTAAATCTATCAAAGTTGGTCACTGTATAAGGTTGCTGTTACTGTGTACAATGATCTCCTAGTTCTGCTCACTTCACTCAGCATCATTTCATGTGTGACTTTCCAGAATTTTCTGAAGTCAGGAGTCACTTTTTTTATAGAACAATAGTGTCTCAATATATTCATATACCACACCTTGTTCAGCTATTCCTCAATTGATAGCCATCCCCTCAATTTCCAATACTTTGCCACCACAAAAAAGAACTGTTTTAATATACTTCTGCACATGGATCCTTTTCCATTTTTGTATGATTTCTTTGGGATACAAATTCAGTAGTGATATTGCTAGATGAAAGGGCATGCACAGTTTTATACCCATTGGGCATAGCTCCAAATTGCTCACCAGAATGGTTGGATCCATTCTCAAATTCACCAATACCTTAGTATTCCAATTTTTCCATATCTTGTCTAATATTTATCATTTTTCTTTCTGTCACATTGGCTAATCTGATAGGTACAGAGTTGTTTTAATTTGCATTTTTCTAATCAAGTGATTTAGAGCATTTTATATGACCATATATAGTTTTAAAATCTTCATCTGAAAACTACATGGTCATATTTTTTGACAATTTGTAAATTGTGGAATGACTTGTAATCTTACAAAATTAGTTCTTTACATATTACAGAAATTAGGCCTTTATCAGAGATACTTGCTATAATTTTTTCCAGCTTTCTGCTCTCCTTCTAATTTTGGTTACATTGGCTTTGTTTGTGTAAAAATAAAAATAATATAATCAAAGTAATCCATTTTGCATTTCATAATGTTCACTGTCTCTTGTTTTGTCATAGATCTAAGAAGTAAATTCTTCTATTCTCTCCTAAACTTATTGTGGTAAGATATATTAAGCTCCAGACTTTTAACTTTGCTCTGTGCTTATCTCTCTGATTCTAGTATTTTTT
This sequence comes from Potorous gilbertii, assembly GCA_028658325.1. Taxonomy (NCBI): domain Eukaryota; kingdom Metazoa; phylum Chordata; class Mammalia; order Diprotodontia; family Potoroidae; genus Potorous; species Potorous gilbertii. The sequence goes on from JAQQSK010000501.1 coordinate 7,479, forward strand.
TCTTGTAAACAACATGTAGGATTATAATTTTTAATCCACTTTGCTCTCCACTTCCATTGTATGGGATAGAATCCCATTCACTTGCACAGTGATGACTAGTGTGTCTTTCTCTCCATTCTATCCCCCCTCCCCATTTATTCTTTTCTCTTTCTTTTCATTTTTGACTTCTCAGCAGTGTTACTTTGACCAGTGCCTTCCTCAATCTATTCTCCCTTCTATAAGGCTCACCTTTTCTTTCATCTTCTACATACAGCTTCTTCCTTTTCCTCTGCCCTCCCTCCTACTCATGCCTCCCTTTTCTTTCCACTTTATCCTCTTACTTTCTTATAGAGTAAGATACATTTCTATAACCAGTTGAATATGTATATTATTCCCTCTGAGCCAAATCTAATGAGAGTAAGGTTCAAACTATACTTACCTCTCCTTCCTTCTTTTCTTCTACTGTAATAGTTTTTTACCCTCTCTACATGATATAATTTACCCAATTCAGTCTCCCCTTTTCCTCCCCTCTGAGTACAATCAATTTTTCCACCCCTACTTTTATCATCACATCAAAGATAACTTAATATCCACACCTTCTAACTTCCATAATAAAGATGCATTTCTCAAGAACTACAAGTAGGATCTTCCTGTGAAGGGATGTAAAGAGTTTAACCTTATTGAATAATATTTGTTTTCTTTCCTCCTCCCTTCTTTATGCCTGTCTTGAGTTTTGCATTAAAGATCAAATTTTCTAGTCGGGTCTGGTTTTATCAACAGGAATGATTGAAAGACCTCTACTTCATTGAATATCCATCATTTTCCCTGAAGTATTATGCTCAATCTGGCTGGATATTTGTTGTTGTAATCCAAATCCATTTGCCTTCTGGAATATCATATTCCATTCCCTCTGATCCTTTAATGTAGAAGCTTCTAAATTCTGTGTAATCCTGACTGTTCTTCCACAATATTTAAATTGTTTCTTTCTGGTTGCTTACAATATTTTCTCCATGGCCTGATAATTCTGGAAATTGCAATATTCTTTGGAGTTTTCTTTTGCAAATCACTTTCAGGAGGTGATTAATAGATTCTTTCAATGATTATATTTTCCTCTGGTTCTGGAAACTCAGAGCTGTTTTCCTTGATAATTTCTTGAAAGATGATGCCCAGTTTCCTTTTATGATCGTGGCTTTAGGTAGTCCAATAATTCTTAAATTATCTCTTCTGGATATATTTCCAAGTGAAGTTATTTCTTTTCAATAAAGCATTTTACATTTTCTTCTATTTTTTTGCATTCTTCAGGTCTCATCGTTGTTAGATTTCATTTGCCCAATTCTGATTTTGATGTAATTATTTTCTTCAATTAGTTTTTGTACCTCCTTTACCATTTGGCCAACTGAATTTTTAAGGAATTGTTTTCTTCAGTCAATTGTTGTCTTTCCTTTTCTAAGCTGTTGCCTCTCTCTTGCATACCTCTAATTTCTTCTCCTAGTTTTTCATCTACCTCTCTGCTTTAAATTTTAAAATCCTTCTTGATCTCTTACAAGAAGACTTTTGGGGATTGAGACTGATTTATGCTGCCCTTTGAGGTTTTGAACGTGGTTATATTGACAATGTTGTCCTTTCTAAGTAGTGAGGAATAAGTTAAAACAGCAGCAGCAGAAACAATGACGATAACAGTATGACTTTCAAGATAAAGAGGTAGCCAATGTATGACAACTTATTGATCATTTAGTGGTGATTGATATTCAGTTTGTTCATTTCATAAAAAATGACATATGGATTTGATGTTTATAAAATGCTTAAAACATTTCAGTGAAAGATAAAACTCAAATGCTTTAAACGTCAAAATTCAGGTCAGGCTGAACCAACTGATGAAAGTAATATTTATTTATATCCTGACTCTAGCCAGAATCAAATTGCATACAAAGACATGAAAGAAAAGGCTATTTATAAATGTTAAAGAATTTACTACAAGCCTGAAATCACAGATAAAAGAGAATAATGTTTTGAAAACAATAAGTACCTAGTTTTAGAATTGTAAAATGGGAAACACCAGATTTTAAAATTATTCTGATAAAAAACTTATAAAATATTAATGCAAAGCCCATCATTCTTAGGTAGTAATAGGAAAAAAAATGTATGTATAAGCTTTAAGGCCTACAAAATCTTGAAGTAGCCTTATCTTATGTTGTTATCATCTACAAATCCTACATTCCATCCACATATACTTTTGTGTGCTTTGAACTCCCAGTATATTATTTACTTTTTTGTCTCTTTTCCTTTTCCTACACTATTCTCTGTTATTCCCTACTATCACCTTTATCTTTATCTTTTGAGGTCTTCCCCACACTTTAAAGCACAGCAAGAATGCCTCCTCCATTAAACCATTCACATTACTCCTTGTCAATATCTATCCTCCCTCATAACCTTTGTATAACAATTGTTTTGTGTGTCTTTAATGCAGTTTTGTGGCAATGTCCATTATTAAAGTTTATGCTCATTTCTGATGTCCCTTGTTATATAGTAACACCATACAAAAAAGCCTAATGTCTTATTTATAAATTATGTCATCCAGTATTCAGTATTCTTATTGTGCACAATGGGTTTTTCATCAATATTTTACTAATAAGCAAGTTTGTTCAACTGATAAGATGGTCTTTATCTTCTAACCTATGTCCTATGTTCTACGTTGGAAATTATAGAAGTCCACTTCATGATATAAAATTCTATTTTTTTCAAAAAATACAGGGAAGGAAGATGCTTTTATATTGATATCACTTAGATTCTTTCATGATGCTCTCAACTTATTTCACCCTGCCTAAGATTTGTGGCCTAATGCAAGAGAACAATTTTATAAAAGTCACTTATTATGTCTATGACTGACCCTTGCATGAATTTAGGCAATATGATTCAAACAATAAGGGGGTTTGAAGCACAGAGGGTGATTCAAGGTGGGTTTAACTAAAACAAGCTAAAGAATGCAAAAAAAAATGCAGTTACATTTTGAGTGAAGCAGAAGGTTTGGACAAGTTCATGAATAATAAAAGCAAGAATGACTAGCATCGTTAAATGTGAAAGAAAGTCTAAAAAGTAATTGAGAATAAGTTTTCAATGTGGCAAGTACTGCATGGAAATCGTTATCAACCCAAATTAAAGATCTTGGGAGATTGAATTGAGTGAATTGATATCACCAACATGAAGGATCAACACGGAAATGAAAGGAATAAGGAAGTAAACAGCTTGCTATATACAAGGGCCAATAAATTATACTGAGCATGGGGCCACTAGCCACATGTGTTTGTTTTTTGGGTTTTTTTTTCTGGTCTTGAATCATATTCCTTTATATTGTGAAAGGACCTCATGCATCAACTTGTTTAGCATATATCAAAAATCAGAGTACAAGGTAACACAACTGAAAAGGAGAGATTCAGTATTTCTTTGAAGAGTTCTCACTAACTGCTGAGTTAGCTCTTTCCATTTTAAGATAGTTTTAATTGTGAAAACTTTTTCCTGTGCATCTTTCTCTGTGTAACAAATCATCTCTTCTTATTTTCTCCCACTGGGTTCAATCAAAACAGCTCTAATCTGTCTTTCATAAGGTAGATATACAAAACTTGAAGACAAACACACTCTCCTCTCCACCTTCTACACCTCTACACTTCCTTTCCTCCCCTTCCTCCATCTACACCCAAGGTATCTGATACGATGACACTGACCTCCTTTATGATCCTCACACTAGAAGCTCCATCTCCCAAATCCAGGCATTTTTTCATTGATGATTCCTCCCGCTGCTTCATCTCTCACCAGAGTGTTCTCCCTATCCATATTTGCCTGTTGATTTCCTTGGATTCTTTCAAGTTTAACCTAAAATCTCACCTTCTACATTCTAGATATACCATATACCATCCCTTACTTCTAGTGCTGGCTTTCTATTTATTACATCCATTTTATCCTGTATATATCTTGTTGGTCCAGTCGTTTACTTGTTCTTGCTATCCATTAGATTGTGAGTTCTTAAGAGCAGGGACTGTTTTGGTGTTGTTTTGGGGGGAATTTTTTGTTTTGTATTTTTTGCCTTTTTTCATATCCCTGTCACATAGCAAAGTGGCTGGCACATAGTAGGCACTTATTTTTTTTTGCATAACTAACTAACTGTTATTAAAAAAGATATAATGGAAGAGAACTACAAGCATATCAACAACATTTTATCAGCATAATTTACACAGTTGTTATAATAATTTTCCTAATAATCAGTCTCAGTTTTTCATCTGGGCAGTTGTAAGAACAAAATGAGATAGGAAAAGTACTCTGCAAACCCTAAAGTAATGCATAACTACTAGTTATTATTTTTAAAACACAGGACTGATCACATTGGACCACTCCTGCTCAAGAATGTGCATTGACTTTCTGTTGCCTAAAAGATAAAATTCAAACTCATTATCCTGGAGTTTGAGAATCTATGCCCAACCTAGTTTTCTGACTTTATTTAATACTTCCTTGTTTCCATATTCCATTGCATCTAAACAGGACTACCAGCTTTCTCCCATTTTTGCCTCACATTCCTCTTCATTTGTGCACTTGCATGAGCTTAATTTGTCTTTCTAGACTCATTTCAAGTTACTCCCTATCAGATTCACAGATTCCCTGTGTTCTAGGGAAACATTTTTATTTGCCATACCTCTCACAATCAGTGGACATTTATGCCGCTGTAACTTTACTTATGCTATTCCTAAATATTGGACTTCTCCCAGAAGTGCTCATTACCCTATGATTTTTTACCCACTATTTAAGCCTGATATAAATGCTATGTTTTTAATCAAAGCATCACTAATCTTTTCTTTAAAGACCCAGCACCTGGAAGGCCCTGTGTTGAATAAGAATCAGGGATTGAAAAAATAAATAAATAAAAAACTCTTCACAAGGAGATTACATACCAAAGGAAAGTGTATGTGTACATATAAGTATACTTCAGGGAAAACCTGCACATTTATTTCCATTGATAAGAGCTCAGATGTGAGCAAACTCCTTTATTAACACAGTTTGTCAGCTTCTCTGGAATTCATCCCTTAAAAATATATCTCAAGCAGAGCTGTCAAACACAGTTATCTATGCATACAACCTAAAAATTTTCTGAGGCTATCACTAGATTAAAATGTAATATGGAAAAAGCTAGCAAAACAAATAAAATACAATAAAATACCTAATATTAATATTTGGTTTTATAGCCGGCAAACATGCTATGTACTATGTATGTAGTGGCCCTATTGCTATTGAAATTTGGTATCTCTTGATAACATGAGACACTAGCAAACTGACTGGTTAATAATTTGGCCAATGTCATAAGGCAGTATTGAATCCACACCTTTCAAATTACAAAACTAATACTCCATCAACGTTGACAACTTGTCTCATGAAATGCAAATACAAGGTAGTTTTGGGGAACCATGAGCATCTTTGCAGTCCAGGAAAGGTTTTATGCAGGGTTGGAACTTGAGTTGAACTTCTAAATCAAATTCAATAAATATTTAGCAAGACTTACTATGTGCCAGGTTCTGTACTAACTGCAAGGAATAAAATTGCTACAAAGTAAAATAGATATCCATGTACTCAAATACTCTACAATTTAATAGGATAAAACACAATAGGAAACAGAAAAGCAAGAAAGGGGACAACAGAGGTTACCCATTTTTCTCATGGAGTTTAAACCAAACAGAACAGTGGGTGTAGTGTAGATTGAACTGAAAATTCTAGGTTCTATCTTCTATATAGGATGATATTGGGAAAAGATTGGTACTCCACCCTGCAACCCTCCAATCAGAGGAGAAAGGAGGCTGAGTAAAATGGGATTCTCAGAGACAGAGATGTACAGTGAATATACTCAAGGCATAAACATAGTCTGTGCTTATGAAAATGAAATCTGAAAAATGAGATCAGATGTCTTGAGAGAGAAACAGCAAGATTGGCAGACTGACTGGAATAAAGCATGCATAGAGGAGGCTAATGTAGAAGAAATCTAAGAAAGCAGAGATGCCTTGGAGGAGAGTCAATTGTTAAATTTTTAGCATGAGCATTACTCCTTGGAAACTGGCAAATTCTAGAATCAGTTTGATTTTTTTTTATTGTCTAAACTCAGGAGAGGGATGGAGGACATATTAATAAGGCAGATTAAACTTTAAAGTGGGCAGGATATACTTTGTTTGGAGTGTTAGTTGTTAAATATCTACCTGAATACAATGAGAAAAAAGACAATGTGAGTTGGTCAAAATTAGTTTGACAGGTAAATTCACAGCTCCTGAAATACATCTATTCAAGGCGTTAGACTCAATATTGCCCTCCCCACCCCAACATTTTTGTTGTCATTGTTGTAGCATGATTTTCCAGTCACTATCCTCCATTCCTCATTTATTTTTGGGAAATTCAGAAAAGACCACCCTTTCCATAGTCTAGGTTACTTCACTGCCTCACCCCATGGGTTGTGAGTCAGTCTCATATTCATTTTATGTAATTTCTTTACCTTAAACTTTATATAACTTTGAGCCTCAGTGGCTTAGTGGTATTAAATCAGACTGTGGCTAGAATGCATGTCTGTGCCACTAACTTGCCTGTGGTCAGTTTTGTATTTTATTTTGTTCAACTTTGACATCTGTTCTCCTCTCAAGGCTGTCATCCCTGATGAAAACAGCTTCCTTCTATTTTGTCCTGAATTCAGATTGATGCCAGATTATGAAGGACATTAAATGCCACATATGGGAAAAAAATCTAGAAACACTTGACCTAAAGCAAAATAGTCAGACTTATGGCTTAAACATTTCACTTTGACAGAAATGTGGAAGATTATTTTAGAGAAGTGGGAAACTGGAGTCAAAGGGATCAAATAAAAGGTTGCTGAACTTGTCAATGATTGAAGTACCATACTCAAGGATGTTAGATGATATGGGCATGGTAACTTGAACTTGGTAACTCCATGGACATACAGGGTGAATGAGTAAGAAGTAGACCTAGAGCACTGGAAAAAATGGTGATTTTCTTAATAGAAGTAGGGGAGATTAGAAGAAAGGACATTTGAGAAGTTGAGAGTTCTATGAACTAATGAATTCTGTTTCAAATATATTAAGTTCAATATGCCTACAGGACATCTTTACTGAAGTATTAGCCCTTTCTAGGCAGAAACTACCTTCCCTTCTCACACTCTGGACCTGGGATAGACAACCTCTTGTTGCTTTTTCCCCCCTAGTTTTCCATTGCTATTATCAGTATGCATGTCTCATCCCTACTGCTGGACTGTAAGCTCCCTGAGGACAATAAGTATGTGTTATCTAAATTTCACATGCAATATAAATGTATGTATGTATATATATGTACACATACATACATATATGCATGCACTATATATATATATATATATATATATAATGTATGTATGTATATATAAAATGTATATATGTGTATATATATATATATATATATATATATATATATATTTATCTGGGTAAATATTGGCTTAATTGAGTGTAGATAACAGAAACAATTCTCAATGACAAGTGGTGAGAACAGCAGATTTTTTTCTTTTCCTTTCTTACCACTGCATTCTACTTTATTCTACTTCCTACAGTGTTCTAACATTTGTTGAACTGATAATCAGGAACTTTATTTCCCTCCTTTTAAGTCCCTCATAAAGTCTATGGTGATGCTTAATTAACTGCTTCATTACACTTTCATATCTCTGCTCTTAATTACATGAATTCTTTCCTTCTATATGTTATGCATATGGAATCATTTTGGTATTTTCTACATATGGATATTGAGCACTTCTAAAAAGCCCTCCTGTAACAGCCAAGATGTTATTTGCTGCCTACTTAACCTTATGCTCATTCTCTTTCTTTAGACAGGGGCTAAAGGAGAAGAATGACTCCTCTATTTTTTCTCTGAAAGGGTGAGAATAAATATGACTTATTTCATTTCACTTCAATTCAGACAATATTTATTAAGCAACTAAAATACATTACAAAGTTCTGGTTGCTAGTAACTTAAAGATGAAAAGCAATACTTTATCTGCTCTTAAGGAATTTATGTCCCCAAGAATGCAGATAAATTGTGCAAAAATGACTTCAATAGAAAGTAGAATAATGTATAGTATGCAGAAAGACAAGTATAAGAATGCCAAAGAGATGTACAAATCATTAAGAAAGATCATATTTTAGAACTGAAATGGACTTTAAAGACAACTGACTCCAATATTCTCACCTTATATACAAAGAAACTGAGGCACAACAAGGTTATGTGGCTTGCTTCAAGTTATATAGCTAATAAACTTGCAAAGTAGGATTTGAAATTGGGGTTTCCTTACTTCAAGTTTAGTGTTTTATCATAAATGATGGATCACTTTTAAATGAAGTATTCAAGGAATGTGTCACAAGGGAATCTCACAACTCACCTATGTCTTGCTAGTCAATCAGCATTTATTTAGAGCTTACTATTTTCCATGCACAGTTTTAAGTCTAGGATTTAAAAGAAAGGCCAAAAATTGTTCTAAATGAAATTGAAGGAAGAGAAATATTTCAAAAAATGAATATGTAAGAGTTCTGTGATGGAAATGCTAATAATACAAATAGATCTATAAATGTAGTTTTTTGCTTAAAAAATATGAATCTATAAGTTGAGACTTAATTTGTCCAGAGGAGTTGAAGATCAAGCCATTCATGTACATAATTGAGTCAAAGTAAAATAGCTAGAACAGGAATCAGGAATTCATTACTCAGGTTGATTAGTATACCAGTATGGCCAACACAGAGGCAAAGAAGCCACACTTTATGGAATCAATATTGTACCCTTGCTGAATATGCTTTTCATGCTCATCTTATTTAAGCCTCCTGTTGTTAAGTACTAGATAATCTAAAGTTATCATTTTTCATTCTAAGCTTGAACCTGAACCACCAAATCAGACTGAAGCAGGCCTGGTTTATAAAGCATGGGAAGTAGTTTAGAAGGCAGTGAGGGATTCAGGAGTAGATATCAGGAAAAAAAAACTAAAGCTTAAGGATGATTATCATTTTTCCAGTCATCTGTTGAAGATTGCTTAAGGGGTGGAACCAATATGGTGGAGCAGAAGCAGAGACCTACCTCAATCCTCTCCCCAAATTCTTCAAAATACCCATAAAAATGACTATAAATAAATCCTAGAGCAGCAGAAGCCAGAAAACGACAGAGTGAAACAGATTTCCAGTCCAAGACAATCTGAATAGTCAACAGGAAGGTTCAGTTACACCGAGTTTGGGCCTGAGCATAGCCCACAATGGACTGAGCTAACACAGACAGGACTAGAGCAGACCATGGCGCACTGCATTGGTTTCCAGACTTCCCAACCCACAAATGCTAAAGACTTCAAAGACGAGTGAGAAAGCTCTCTTGCCTAGGAGAGGAACATGCTGAAGTCACAGGTCCAGGGTGGCATTAGCCACTGCTAAAACAGTGACTGCTTCTGGACCTCTTGGACTAAAAATGGAGGGATAATTGAGTGGATAATCTGGGTCTCAGTCCTAAGTGGTGATTCTGGGGTGAGGAGCAGCACTGTCATGGCAGAGCTGGTGGCAGCTGTGGAGAGGGAATCTTACCCACAGTTCCATGGTAGAAAAGAGTGCTTGTGATTGAAAACACTGTTGGGCATAGGAATAAATGGAACCTTCCTTAAAATAATTAGCAGTGTCTACCTAAAACCATCAGTAAGCATGTCCAATGGGGACAAGCAAGATGCATTTCCAGTAAGATTAGGGTTGAAACAAGGATGTCCATTATCAGCGCTGTTATTCAGTATAGTACTGGAAATGTTAGCTTCAGAAATAAAAGAAGAAAAAGAAATTGAATGAATTAGAATAGGCAAAGAAGAAATGAAGTTATCATTCTTTGTGGATGATATGATCATATACTTAGAAAATCCTAGAGAATCTAGTAAAAAACTACTTGAAATAATCAACATCTTTGGCAAAGTTGCAGGTTACAAAATAAATGCACATAAATCATCTGCAATTCTGTATATTACAAAAAGCCAAACAGAAAGAGATAGAGACATCATATATATATAATATATATTATATATATATATAATATAATAATAATAATATATAATATATTATATATATATATATATATAATTAGACACTACAAAATATCTGGGTGTCTGCCTGCCAAAACACATCCAGGACTATATGAACATAATTGCAAAACACTTTTCAAACTAATAAAGACAGATCTAAGTGACTGGAAAAACATCACTTGCTTGTGGGTAGGCTGAGCTAATATTAAAAAATGACAATTCTACCCAAATTAATTAACTTATTTAGTGTCACACCAATGAAACTACCAGAAAATTACTTTCTAGAGAGAGAATAAATAATATCAAAATTCATCTGGAAGAAAAAAAGGTCGATAATATGAAGGGAATTAATAAAAAGAAATGCTAAGGAAGGTGGCCTAGCCCTATCAGATCTCAAATTGTATTATAAAGCAGCAATCATCAAAACCACTTGTTACTGGCTAGGAAATGGAAGGGTAGAACAATGGAATATGTCAGGTACTCAAGATACTGCAATTAATGAATAGAGCAGTGCAC
>JAQQSK010000502.1:0-18066 GCA_028658325.1 Potorous gilbertii
TAAGAAATACCGGTAATGGGGAATAGAAAGTCATCTAGCCCTACAGGACAAAAGAGAAGATGGGGTAAGGGAAGGGAGGGATGATAGAAGAGAGGGCAGATTGGTGATATGGGTAATTAGAATGTCCAGTGTATTGGGGAGGGGGGAGGGGACAAATGGGGAGAAAATTTTTGAACCCAAAATCTTGTGAAAATGAATGTAAAAAGTTAAATAAAAAAAAAAAAAAAGAAAAATAGGAAAAAAAAAATAATAAAAAAAAAATAAAATAAAATAAAATGAACTGGAGAAAGAAAAAAAAAAAAAAAAAAAAAAAAAGAAAAATATCAAAACATACAACCAGAAGACAACAAATCTCCTAAACCAAAAGCCTCTAAGAAAAATTTGAACTGATCATAGGCCACGGAAAAGCTCAAAAATGATTTTGAAAATCAAGTAGGGGAAGTAGAGGTAAAATTGGAAAGATAAATGACAGTGATGCAAGAAAATCATAAAAATCAAGTTGACAACTTGCTAAAAGAGACCCCAAAAATATTGAAGAAAATAATACCTTAAAAATAAACTAACTCAAATGGTAAAAGAAATCCAAAAAGCCAATGAGGAGAGGAATATCTTAAAAAGCAGAACTGCAAATGGAAAAGGAGGTTCAAAAAAGATAATAACTACTTCAAAATTAGAATCAAGTAAAAGGAAGCTAATGGCTTTATGAGAAATCAATAAAGTATAAAATAGAACCAAAAGAATGAAAATATAGAAGACAATTTGAACTATCTCATTGGAAAAATCACTGACCTGGAAAATAGATCCAAGAGAGACATTTTAAAATTTATTGGACTACCTGAAAGCCATGACATCATCTTTAAAGAAATTATCAAGAAAAATTTCCTGATATTCTAGAAACAGAGGGTGAAATAGAAATGTAAAGACTATCAATTGCAACAGATCCTAAGAGGAAAAGTCTAGGAATATTATAGCCAAAATCCAGGGTTCCCTGATCAAGGAGAAAGTGTTGCAAGCAACCAGAAAGAAACAATTCAAGTATTGTGGAAATACAAACAGGATAACAAAAGATCTAGCAATTTCTACACTAAGGTATTGAAGTGCCTGGAAGGATATTCTGAGGTCAGAGGAGCTAGGATTAAAATGAAGCATCATCTATCCTCTAAAAATGAATATAATCCTTCAGGGGAAAAAATGAAAATTCAATGAAATAGAGGACTATCAAGCATTCTTGATGAAAAGACCAGAACAGAACAGAAGATTTGACTTTCAAATACAGGAATGAAGAGAAGGATGAAAAGGTGTACAGGAAGGAGAAATCGCATGATGCTTACTGAAGTTAAATTGCTTACATTCCTACATGGAAAAATGACATTTGTAACTCATGAGACATTTCTCAGTATTAGGGTTGTTGTAGGAAATATGTAGACAGACTGACAGGTACATACACACATATATACATAGATGCAGAAATACATAGATAGACAGAGGTGACAGGGTGAGTTGAATATGAAGGGATACTATCCAAAAATAAAATTAAGGGGTGAAAGAGGAAAATGTTGAGAGGAGAAAGGGAGAAATAGGATGATGTAAATTATCTCCCACAAAAGAGGCAAGAAAAAGGTTTCACAATGATGGGGAGGTGAGAAGGAATAAGTGAACTTTACTCTCATCAGATTTTCCATAAGGAGGGAAAACATTCACACTCAGTTGGTGTGAATATATTATAATATATATACCATCCTACAGGAAATAAGGGGGGAAAGGCTAAGAGAGGCGATGACTGAAGGGAGGGCAGATGTGTGGAGTGGGTAATCAGAAGCAAAAACTTTGGAAAGGTACAGGGTCAGATGATAAAAAGTGCTGGTGCTAAGATTCTGTGGGAGAACCAACTTTTAATCCACCAGGAAGATAATCTAAAGGAACATTCTGGAAGGTTTTTAAAGGTCAGACAGAAAAGTCTGCATTTTATCTAGGGATAGGGAAAACTTCAAGAACAAGGGAGTGATGAGGTCAGATGTGAGTTTTATCAGTATCGTTATTGAAGTTATAAGGGGAATAGCTTAGATGGGACAGGGACTGCAAGGTGAGAGACCAAATAGCAGTCTATTTCAATATTCACTTAGTAGCAGTTAGGCCATGCAGCGGTTATGTTCCAGGGCCTGGGGTCAGGAAGATCTGAATTCATGTCCCACTTTAGACATTTACAAAGGGTCTACTTTCTTGTTCACTCTTCACTTTACATCTGCAGTTATGTTTGGTTTGAACTTCAAGAAAAAATATCCCCTGGTTTCCCCCATTCTTTCCAGATTGTTTTTATATGTTGTCTCCTGCCATTAGATTATAAGCTCATTGAGGACAGAGGTGACCTTTCTTTTTTCCTATTTGTGCCCCCCATGCCTGGAACATATTTGACATTTAATAAATGTTTATTTAATTGAATTGACCTTGGAAAGTCACTTAACCTCAGTTTGCCTCAATTTTTTCAACTATAAAATGTAGATAATACCATATTTTTTTTAAAAATTTGTATGAAGGTTAAACAAATTATTTGCACAATACCTGGCACATAGTAGACGTGCCATAAATGCTGGCTATCTCCACTATCATTATCATCTCTATGTATGCAAGATTTATGAGGGTCGAAATCAGGGGACTTGTAAGGAAATAAAAGGAGAAAAGCATGATGTTGAGGAATTGGAGTATGCAGACTGAATAAAGGATAGCAAAGAAGTGAGATAGAAGAATGTAAGATTATTTCATGGTTATGACTTTCAGTGCATACAAAGATGATGATGATATATTTATAAAAATAGAGAACTTAGAAGGTGGGGTAGTGGTAGGGGTAAGATAATGACATCTGTATTGGATATGTTGAGTTTGAGATGCCCATGAGACATATAGCTGCATGTGTTCACATTACTTTCCTTCAAGTCATGAGCCACCAAAACAGGATCTGGTTGAACAACATGGCACAGGACTAAAGTTGTCAACCTAAAGTTCGATAATTGCAGCACAAAGTGTTTTTATCACACACAGTGCGAAACACAGAAATTAAAATGCTCTGAATGCTGATTTTTCTCTTTCTTTTTGTCTTATTCTGTCTGTCTGTCTTTCTCATGTATACATAGGCATTTATGTATATATGTATATAAACCATGCATACATATACATTCAATTATACTTTTATGAATCCATTGGATGAATGAGCCAAGATAGGTCTTCATTCCAAAATATATGCTCTTTATTTCATATTTCTATTTTCATTTACTATTTCAACTTCCCAACCAATCAGAAAAACACACATATCCATTCAACTGATGTTAATTATTTTTGTTTGACTTCAAGGGACACTGAGTGGCATGCTAACTGATAATGCTGCATGTATATATATATGTATATATATATATATATGCATATATATATATATATATATGTATATATATATATATATATGTATATATATATATATATATATACATATATATATACACACACACACATGCATACATACATATATATATATATATTTATATATAATTTTTCTTAACTTGAAGAATGATTTTTGTTGTTGTTCAGTTGTGTTCAACTCTTCATGAATCCACTTGGGGTTTTCTTGCCTAAACTACTGGAGTGTTTTCCACTCCATTGTAATAGAGAGCCATCTCTTCTTCTAGATTATTTTGCAGATAAGGTAACTGAGGCAAAAAGGGTTAAATACTTGCCCACACTCACACAGCTAGTAATTGTCTAATTCTGGATTTGAACTCAGATCTTCCCGACTCCAAGTCTGTGCTTGGAGTCTCTACCTCCTGTGCTACTTGGCTGCCCCATGGAATGCTACCTACTCTATATGACATACCCTCATAAATCTCTAAACTTAAACTTTCTTTGCAGCTATCATACAGTTCAAATGAGTTTATGAAGTAGGAAAACCTTTGGCTCACTATTTAAATCTCTGGGACTAAAAATCTTTTCTTGTTAATGATCTTTCTCAACACTTCTGCCTCCTTCTTTCAAGCCTCTTTTAAGTCTCAACTCAAATCCCAACTTAGGAATAGACCTTTCCCTTTTCCCTTCTACTAGTGTTTTCCTCTGAAATGACCTATCGTTTTCACTCTAAGCATATGTCGTTTGTATATAGTTGCTTGAATGTTGCTTCCCCCTTAGAATATGAATTCTTTGAAGGCTGTTACCAAGTTTTTGCCTTTTTTTCATTTTCTACTCTTTGCACATACCCTGGCACATAAATAGCTAGATTATGATAATGCATCTGAAAAGGAACAAAAAAGTTGAAAAGGATTTACTATTGACTCAGTAAATCAACAAGAATTTAATAAGTATCTACTTATTGACAGGTATTATTTTGAATTCTCAGTATACAGAAACCAAGGTCAGTCTAATTCTCAAGTTATTCTATAGAGGGGACAATGTGATGATGCTCTCACATCTGAAATAAGTATGTGCTCGATAGATTGATAGATAACCTGGAGAAAGCTAAAGATAAATATAAACATAGTTACTCAGATCAAGATATCTGTAGGTATCAATAAAGATCTTCAGATGTCTCTAAGTAATTAGATATATATAGAGAGAGGTTTTATGTCTATAGATAAAAATATAAATATATTTCACATTGTGAGCATTGTCAAATTGTTTCTTTGTATATATATTTATATGTATATATACACATATGCATATATGTATTATAACTTTCCATAGATCTCCAGATGTATATACTCATCTATACACATCTATACATGCACAGACACTTACAATATAAAGAACATGTAAATATGTTTATGAATTGACACGTACAAATACATGTATATATTTTATATGCATTTACTTTCTTATGCAGAGTCGAATACAAGATAATTGAGGGGGGTATAATTTGGGGAGAAATAAGTAAAAGTCTCATATAGGATGTGAAATTACAGCTGAAGTTTCAAGATATCTGAGGAATTTACAAGGTAGAGATAAAGACAGCTTGTATTCCAGGTGAAATTTCACAAACATTCACAAGACCAAAGCATTGCACGTTTCAAAGGTAACTCCATAGGAGCAAACCACCGAGTGAGCACATATACACACAAGATTGGGGTATGTTTATTTGGTTTCTAGTATCTTAGTAGCTCTAGTTTTTCAGACTTATTAGACACCCAATGAATTCAGAGCACTGAAGTAAGATGATGCTTTGTTATGGCATCTGTGAAGTCTCTTGGCTTTACACTAACTCATCCTTGTGGGTATTCCATGTGTCATAAACCCAGAATGACTCATTTCAGTTCCTATGTGACATTGAGATGACTTCTTGCAAATAAGGTGGAATCTTACTTTGCTTCTGTGTTCAATTTTGCATGGTTACATTAAGCCTGACTTTAATGTCCTTTACGATTAGCTACAGAAAAATTGGGAGGGTAGAATTATTTCAGAAGGTAAACTGATATCTAACCAGCAAGACTTTTTGGGGAATCATTGAAAATAGGAGGATATAGACCAGCTGTTTTAGTATTTATCGTGTTGTGCCTATCAAATTTGGATTGCTTTTGCATTTCCATAGCATGACTATATTGTTTGTTTCTAATTATAAAGAGGGTGGGAGACACCAGTACCTAAATAAGATATCATAGCTCATATTTTTAGGTAAATATATTTCCCTTTATGGAAATGCATAATTCTCTTCAGAGCTGTTGGAAATGATAATCACCCCTCATTACTATTAGGCTAGAAAAGCTTCATTTGATATGGAAGCAAAAATCCAAAAAGAACCATAGCTTCAAATGCTTATGAAGAAATGCAGAAATTTTGAGTTTACCAAGTATTCGTCCATCATTGCCTTTCTACTTAGTTTCAAATCAGACATCTCCATTTAGGATGACTCCTCCTTTCATAGATCCCCTTTACAATGGTGATACTTAGGTATTAATCAGAAGTAGAGGAAACTTTATTGCTTCAATTTGTTTCAAGAGTCCTTCAGAAATATTACCAAGGATTAAAGTGGCAGCACAGAAAGTCAGAGTAAGTTTAAATTTGCATCTGACACTTTCTACCTGCACATCCTCAGACAAATCATTTAACTTCTCTGGGGTTCATATTCCTCATCCATAAAATGAGTGGCTTGCATAAGATGTCTTCTAAGGCCCATGAAATAAATCTCTCTCTTCCTCCATATATATATATATATATATATATATATATATACATATATATGTATGTATATATACATACATACATATATATGTATATATATACACACACATATAGGCACACACACATACATATATATTTATATATGTGTATGTGTGGGTTTGTGTGTGTGGTATGTATATGCTATATATGTGTGTATATGCTGAAAATTTGATAGCAGATTTTTTTATGACAGATAAAGACAGCCTATTGTAGTAGAAAAATAACTGAATTTGGAGTCAAGAGTGATGTGGTTTTCATTTCTATATTCATTTCATTATATAACTAAGTCACTTAACTTTTGTAAGTCTTTCCCACCTGTAAAATGAAGCTAATAAAAACATTCTCAGAGAGTTACCGAGAGCATCAAATGAAACAATGCATGAAAATTACCTTTCAAATCTTAAAACCCTATTAAAATGACAACTGTAATTATTGATTAAATTATTTTAAAGCAGACATGATTTAGTATGAAATTTCCATCTACTACGGTCACCTACCAATCTGTAACTGATAATTCTAGAGAATTAGTAGATACTTAGAAATTAAATAAACATAGAGTTTGTGGCAAGACTGGAACTCAGGTCTGCCTAACCCTCAGGCCAGTTTTCTATCCATTAAACTATATTGTCTTTCATTATTGCAGTCAGCATCATAGTTACTATCATTAACTAAATATTCTCTCAAATTCTTAGGTGCTTGGTGATATTATATAGTTAGAATAAGGAGGTCAGCATGGACTATGTCCAGAATATTCAGGAGAAGCCGAAGCATCTCTTCTGGCCTACCCATACTTGCTGAAATGAGAAAGAAATCTGTTCACATGATTCCCTCAATAAGAAATTATCAAGGGCAGCAAATTTGACCTTTCTCTTGACTTTTAACCTCTTTGCCTTACAATATTTCATTTGAAAGTATGAAAACCCTCCAAATACCATTGCATGGTGATAAAAAAGATTTGGATTGATTGTGGTACAAGCACAGTTTAAATCACTCTCAACTCATTTTGATTCTGGCTAGTAGGAATGGAGACTACATTTTAGCCATATAGAACTGGTGTAGATCTAACCTTTTCAAATTCCATAGTGAAATATCATTTTGGAAATCAGAATGACCCTAAATACAATCACTTTTTATTTTCATTGTACATGTAATTCATCGGAGGTTATTGCCTCAGTTTTAGTCCTATCAGAAATGTATGAGTCAGCAGGGTATTTTTGGCTCTGAAGGCCAATGGACTCAAGGTGCCATAGGTTTTCAGACGATACTAGGCCAAAGCAAAACATTTAAATTTAATTGAATCTGAGCAAAGTTTATTGCTTTTTCAGTTCCTGGCCAACAGAGGGGCAGGGATGAAAGAACCAATAATATCAGCAGCATTCATAAAGGAAGCCCTAGTGATAATGAATAATCACTGTGCCCTTTGGATTTCTTCAGGAAGAGAAGAAAAGTATAGGAGGAAGTAAGAGGAGGAAGAAGGCATTTTCTCTTAATGGCTTCATGTTTCATTACCTTAAAGACCAGATTCTATATATCCTACTGATCTGAATGCTAAAAGTCTCTGAAAATTATAAGAAAATATAAAGTATCCATTTATACCAGAACTCATATCAAATAATCACTCAGCAGTAGACAAGGCTAGAGTAGAAATACACTGGACTAGGAAATGAAAAGAATTGGTCCTCGAAGGTCATTGAAACTAGGAGAGTTTGGAAGGTAAAGTTAAATCTGGCAACAATTTGAGCAATCTTTGGAACGGTGGTTTAATTTTACTGACTTCGTAAAGTTCACCTCATTTTTTCTAAACAGAACTTTCTATTTCAACGGGTTATTAATATTGCCAATGCTGTTTTAGTTGAGAACCAAACTGATGAGAGCTTGCTGTAATGTGGAACCTGTGCTGTTAACTCTGTCACAGAAGGCCACTGTAGGTGAAAGAAGCTATTTCAAGCCATGTTCCCCAATTTTCTGGGACTCATGGAAGTTGATTGCTATGCTACCACAAAGTTTCTTATCCTCTCTTATTTCTCCCATATCAAGCCTATCCAGTGTACGTGTCACAAAGGAAATGAACTGAAGATCGCAACAAATTCAAGATAGGATGGATAAAAGCAGAGAGCATGGTTTGTATTATGGAACAAAATACTATAAATTCCATTCATGTGTGTTATCTAAAAAGGCAATTGTGTAAGCAGTAAAATCAAACTCCAAGTACTAAAATATAACTTTGTGAGGATTCTCCTTGGAACTAGTTTCTCTTTCTCCATCCTTGGTTCACTCCATAATGCCATTCCTCATGTCCTGCAGTTCTATTTTTACATCAAGGATCCAAGAATTTTTACTTTTCCCTAAAGGTTTCTCATATTCTATCTTACACATCTCCATTATTACTCATTCATCTCCTAAAAATCTTATTATCTGCTTTATAAAGCCCCCAATTAGGAAGAGAAAAAGAATAAAATTTAAATTCTTATTTCTGATACTGGTAAATTTTTCTGGGAACCATCACTTCTTTTTATACAAATGTCTCATCAAATCAGGCTGTCACAAAATAACTTCATTGGATTATTAATATCCACAGATGAAAAGTCCACCTCTTATAATGGATATTCAAGGATCCCTGAATTCTGGTGCTATTTTACTTTCCCAGTATTTCTTCATCCCCTATTCACCACTAAATTCTCCATTCATTACCCAAGCTGGCCTAATTACTGTCCAGCTATCATATCTCATGCTTCTAGCCATCCTGCATTTGCTTATTATATCCTTGACCAGGTATAGCATATTTTCCCTCAATTTTACTACCCAGAATTTAAAGCCATGCTATGATACCACCATTTCCCTAGAATCTTTTCTAATGTGACCTCACTTAGCATTCTGCATTGCACTTCTGTAATGTGCTTATCCTGTATTATATTCTAGCATATTTGTGTTTGCACAAAATTTCTTCTCAAATTGGTTATCATAGATTGAGGTGGCTATAGTTATGGAAATCTATATATCAGGTCCATAACTCACACATATTATAAGAAATTAGAAAGGTTTCAAATATGAACCAAGAAGCAAATTGTTGTCTGATGAGAATCATATGGATATATAGAGAATTTCCTCAACAGAAGATTAAATAAAATAATCCATGTAATATAGGAAAAATATGAAATGGTGCTCCATCTAATGCAGTCCTTTCCCTTTCTGTTATTAAAATGCTGGAGTGGAAGAAAAGAGACAGAAATGGTTAAATATCATATAGTGCTTAGACAATCCAAAATTGTTAATTTTACTCTATGCTATTGATATGTGACATTTCTGGAATAATCAGGTTGACAATTTCCATGTTGATATTTTCACTATAAGTAGATTCATTAATAACCAATAGATCAAGATGAAGGAATTTATAATAGATCCTTTCTGAGGAAGTAAATACCAGTAGCTTGAAAAGTAGCTTTTATGGTGTACCTGAAAGCAAATAAGAAACATCAGTAGGGGAGGGGTATATAACCAAGATGACAGAGTGAAAGCAGGGACATACATGAGCTCTCTCAGAAATTCCTTCAGAAACCTCTAAAAAGTGAATCAAAACAAATGTGAGAGTTGAAGAATACACTAGGAGACTGAGTGTGGCAGATTTCTAACCCAAGAAAATCCAGAAGAGCAGCAAGAAAGAACTGTTGCACCAGGCTGGGAGAACACAGAGTTCGCAAGTCTACATCAGACTGTAGTGGAGCAGGACCCAGCCCTGATAGACTGAATCACAAGTGCAGTGACCATTCCCAAAACTTCTCAGCATGGGACTGGCTTCTGATTGAGCTGGGTGAGAAGGTACATGGCAGCTACAGCAGTTACTCCTGGGACTGTCAGCCCACGGACTAAAGTTTTGAAAGTCACCTACTTGAACTTCTGGGATGCAAGAAGGTGGAGTAAACTGTAAGTGCTCTCATTCTCCCTCATTGACCTTGAAACAGTCGGAGAACATTACCTCAGGAAAATTCCTGGAATAGTGGAGCCAGCAGAAGGGGTACAGAAGTCTTCTAGCTTGAGAAGTGAGGGAGATGAAAAGGAAGAGTCCCTCCTAATGTGGCTGAAGAGGGTCAGGCCAGGACAGAGGCTTCCAGCAAGCCCCAACTCAGTGGACCAGCAGGAAATCTTGAGTCCCATGGGGTGGAAACCAGCAAGTGCCAACACCAGGACAACAGGCATGCCTCACACAACCAGGGTAATCAGCAAAAATAAGTGGACTAGCACAGCCCTAAAGGAGGATTTGTCCTCAAACTTGACCATCTTCCACCAGCAGCCAGACCACCTCTCCCTCATACCTCAGACTGCAAGCTTCAGTGAAACCCTGGGAAAATTCAGAGAGACTGAAACTGATCTTAGCCTTGGCACACATGAACTTGCACCAGGTGAACTGAAGCATTCTATAGCTCCTAGATGACAGAATTAGGGGCCACAGCACACAAAGTCAGTACCCAGTCCCATACCCATATACACAATAAGCATGCATCAGAACCCCAGGGCCCCAGAAGCACAGATCTACTTTAAAAG
Source organism: Potorous gilbertii (assembly GCA_028658325.1). Taxonomy (NCBI): domain Eukaryota; kingdom Metazoa; phylum Chordata; class Mammalia; order Diprotodontia; family Potoroidae; genus Potorous; species Potorous gilbertii. Next base: position 10,729 of record JAQQSK010000502.1, read on the forward strand.
TGAGAAAAAACAATTATGATAAACACAAAGAAAACTAGAAAAGAAACAATCAAAGAATATTACAATGGAGAAAGGGAAGAACAAAATATGAATTCAGAAGAGGACAGTGTTGACACTCCCAAATCTGAAACTTCAAAAAGGATTATGAACTTGTCTCTAGCCCAAAAAGTATTCTTGAAAGGACTCAAGGAGGATTTTAAAAACTGAATGAGAGAGAAAGAAGAAAAATTGACCAATTCTTTCAAAAATAAAATGGACAAAATGGAAAAATAACTGAAGTAAACAAATCTTTAAAAAAGCAAAATTGATAAAATGGATGAGGAAGTACAAAACCTAACTAGAGATACTAACCCCTTGAAAAGTAAAATTGATCAAATGGATAAGGAGATTCAAAAACTTACTGAAGAAAATTATCTGTTCAAAAATCAAAGTGGACAAATAGAAGGTAATGACTCTGAGGCATCAAGAATCAGTGAAACAAAATCTAAAAGATGAAAAAAAATAACAAAACATGAAATATCTCATTGGAAAAACAAATGACATGAACAGTAGATCTTGGGGAGATAATCTAAGAATTATTGGTCTACTAGAAACCCATGATAAAAAAAGAGCCTGGATAGTATCTTCCAAAAAATTATCAAGGAAAATTGCCCCGAGATCCTAGAACCAGGGGGTAAAATAATCATCAAAAAAATCCACTGATCAGTTCCTTAAAGAGATCCCAAATTTGAAACTCCAAGGAATATTGTAGCCAAATTCCAGAATTATCAGGTCAAGGAGAAATTACTACAAGCAGCCAGAAAGAAATAATTCAGATATTGAGAATCTATAGTCAGGACCACACAGGACCTTTTCAGCTTTTACATTAAAAGATCACAGGGATTGGAATATGATATTCTGTAAGGCTAAGGAGCTTGGACTACAACTAAGGATCAATTACTAAACAAAAATGAACATAATCTTTCAGGCAAGGGGATAAACATTCAATGAAATAAGGGACAAGCAGACTTTCCTGATGAAAAGACCAGAGCTCAATGGAAAATTTGATTTTCAAATACAAGACTCAAGGAAAGCATAAAAAGGAACACAGGGAAAAAAAAGCATGTTATTCAATAAGGGCAAAATATTTGCATCCCTATATGGGAGGATGATGCTAGTTATGAGAATTACATATTTATTATGGCATTTAAAAGGGATACACATAAAGAGAGGGTGTGGGTATAAATTAAGAGATATGATGATAAAAAACTAATTAAGGGGTGAAAAAGGATTAAAATGAAAGAAGAGGAAAGTAGGAGGAAAAAAAGATAAGTTACATTACACAAAGAGGCACAAAGTCAAATTACAGTAGAATGAAAGAAGGCAGGGAGGTGAGCATGGCTTGAAGCTTACTCTTATTGAATTTAGATCAAGGTGGGGATAAGATAATCTGTTAAGTGTAGAAAACTAACTTACCCAACAGGAATAGGAGGAGAAAGGGGAAAGAAAAGTGAGAGGGGCTTATAGAATGGACAGAAATTTGATGGAAGTGATAATAAGCAAACTTCTTTTGAGGAAGGGAAGAGGGAATTGAAAAATAAAAGAATAAATGGAGAGGGATAGGGTGGAGAGAAAGACACAGATAGTAATCATCAGGGTGAATGTAAATAGCATGAACTCTCCTGTAAAATGGAGGTAGATAGCACAGTGGATTAGGAACCATAATCCTATAAGATGTTGTCTACATGAAACATATTTGAAACAGGGGGATATGAATAGGTTAAAGATAAAAGGCTGGAGCAGAAAACATTATACTTGTGCTGAAGACAAAAAAAAAAATCAGGGGTAGCAATCCTAATCCGAGACAAAGCAAAAGCAAAAATAGATCTAATCAAAGAGAAAAGGAAGGAAACTATATCCTGGTAAGTCACCACAGACAATGGAGTAATAAACATCATTAATAATCATGTATGTATGAAGGGGTACAGCATCCAAAATCTTAAAGGAGAAGTTAAGCTGATTACAGGAAGAAATACAAAGGAAAATCATACTAGTGGGGGACATCAAACCCCTACCTCTCTGAACTAGATAAATATAACTTCAAAGTAAGCAAGAAGGAACTTAAGGAAATGAATACAATGTTAGAGAAGGGAGATATGACAGCGTTCTGGAGAAAATTGAAGAGGGATATAAGGGAATATAACTTTTTTCTCAGTGGTGCATTGAACATACATAAAAATTCACCATGTGCTAGGAATTAAAAACCCTAAAATCCAGTGCAGAAAGGCAGAAGTAGTCAATGCATCTTTTTCAGATCATTATGTAATATATATATATATATATATATATGTTATATATCTATGTATATATGTATATTCATATATATGTACATGTATATATATGTATATACATATATATGCATATATATGTATATGTATATATGAAGGGCCATGGAGACCAAAAATTAATTAGAAACTAATCCAATCCTAAAGAATGAGTGTGTCAAACAAGAAATCATAGAAACAGTAACTTCATTGAAGACAATGACAATAGTTAGGCAGTCTACCAAAACTTATGGGATAACAGGAAAGCAATTCTTAGGGAAAGTTTTATACCTCTGAATGTTTATATGGATAAAATAGAGAAAGAGGAGATCGATGAATTGGGCATGCAATTGAAAAAACTAGAAAAAGAACAAATTAAATATCCCCAAGTAAATATCAAATTACATATACTGAAAACCAAATGAGAGCTTGCCAAAATTGAAATTAAGAAAACTACTGAATTAATAAATAGAACTAAGAATTTTATGAGAAAAAAACAATAAAATTGATAGACCTTCAATTAATTTGGTTTGTAAAAAGAAGAAAACCAAGTTACCAGTATCAAAAATGAAAGGGGTGAATTGATCACCAATGAAATGGAAATTAAAACAATAATTTGGAATTATTTTGACCAATTGTATTCCTATTACTTTGACCATCTTAGTGAATTAGATGAATATTTACAAAAACATAAATTGCCCAGCTGAACAGAAGGGGAAGTAAAATACTTAAATGACCTCATCCCAGAAAAAGAAATTGAACAAGTATCAGAGAACTCCCTAGGAAAACATCTCCAGTGCCAGAAGGATTTACATGAGAATTCTGTCATACATTTAAAGAACAATTAATTTTAATACTGGGTAAACTATTTGGGAAGATAGATGAAGGAATTCAACCAAATTCTTTTTATCATACAAATAGTGTGCTGATACCTAAACCAGGAAGAGAAAAAACAGAGAAAGCAAATTATAGACCCATTTCCCTAATGAATATAGATGCAAGAATTTTAAATGTTATTAGCAAAAAAGATTACAACAAATATCATGAGAATAATAAACTTTGATTTATACCAGGAAAGATTTATATACCAGGAATGCAGAACTGGTTCAATATGAGAAAACTCATCAGCATAATTGATCATAGCAACAACCAAATTAACAGAAATCATATGATAATCTCAATAGATGCAGAAAAAAAACTTTTGACGAAATGCAACACCTATTCCTATTTAAAATACTGTACAGTGTGGGAATAAATGGAGCTTTCCTCAAAATGATGTGACATTTACCTAAAACCATTAGCAAGCATTACATGTATTGTGGATAAGATAGATGCATTTCCAATAAGATCAAGGGTGAAAAAAGGATGTCCATTATCACCACCGTTATTCGGTATGGTGCTAGAAATGTTAGCTTTAACAATAAGAGAAGAAAATAAATTGAAGGAATTAGAATAGACAAAGAAGAAACTAAGTTATCACTCTATGCAGATGATATGATTATATACTGAGAGAATCCTGGAAAATCAACTAAAAATCTATTTGAAATAATAAACAACTTTGCAAAATTGCAAGATATGAAGTAAACCCACATAAATCATCTGCATTTCTGTGTATTACTGACAAAGGTCAACAGTAAGAGCTGGAGAGAGAAATTCCATTTAAAGTTACTGTACAAATTATCTGGAAGTTTACTTGCCAAAAGAAACACGAGGATTATAGGCACACAATTGCAAATACTTTTTACACAAATAAAGTCAGATATAAATAATTGGAAAAGAACATCAGTTGTTCATGGGTAGGCAGAGCTAATATAATGAAAATAACGTTTCTATCAAAATTAATGTACATATTCAGTGCCATCCCAATCAACCTACCAAAAGTATTTTATAAAGCTAGAAAAAATATTATCTAAATTCATCTGGATGAACAAAAGTTCAAAATATGAAGGAAACTAATGAAAGGTAATACTAGGGAAGGTGGCCTAGCACTATTAGATCTTAAATTGTATTATAAAGCAGCAATCATCAAAGCCACTTAGTACTGGCTAAGAAATAGAGGGGTAGATCAGTGGAATAGGTTAGGTACACAGGACGCAGTACTCAATGACTATAGGTATGTAGGGTTTGATAACCCCAAGGACCTCAGCTTCTAGGATAAGAATTCAATGTTTGACAAAACCTCCTGGGAAAACTGGAAAACAGTGTGGTAGAAATTGGTCATAGACCACTGTCTGATATAGTATATGAGAAAAGAGTCAAAATGGATGCAGGATCTAGGTATAAAGGTGATACTATAAACAAATTAGCAGAGCAAGGGATAGTTCATCTATCAGATTTATGGATAATGGAGGAATTTGTCACCAAGCATGAGATAGAGAATATTACAAAATGCAAGTGCATAATTTTGATTAGATTAAATTGAAAAAAATTTTTATACAAACAACTCAAATGCAAACAAGATTAGAAGGGAAGCAGAAAACTGAGAAGTAATTTTTCGAGTTAGTGTCTGATAAAGGTCTCATTTCTAAAATATATAGATAACTGAGGCAAATTTACAAGAATAGAATTCATTCTCCAAATGATAAATAGTCAAAGGATATGGACAGTTTTTAAACAAAAAAAAAATTAAAGCTATCTATAGCCATATGAAAAAATCATCTAAATCACTTTTGATGATGCAAACCAAACAATTCTGAGGTACCACATCACACCTATCAGACCGGCTAACATGACAAAATAGGAAAATGACAAATGTTGAAGAAAATGTGAGAGTTGGAATACTAATTCATTGTTGGTAGAGCTGTAAGGTGATCCAACCATTCTGGAGAGGAATTTTAACTATGCCTTAAGGGCTATAAAAATGTGCGTATTCTTTGACCCAGCAATATTGCTTCTAGGGCTGTATCCCAAAAAGATCATAAAGATGGGGAAAAGGACTCCCATATACAAAAATATTTATAGCAGCTCTTCTTGTGGTGGTCAAGAACTGTAAATCAAGGGGTTGGCCATCATTTGGGAAATGGCTGAACACATTGTGGTATATAAGTATAATGGATTACTATTGTGCTATAAGAAATGATGAGCAGATAGACTTTGGGAAAACCAAGAAAGTCTTATATGAACTTATGCTGAGTGAAGTGAGCAAAACCAGGAGAACATTATACAAAGCAACAGCCACAGTGTATGAGGACTGATTTTGATACACTTAGTCCTACTCAGAAATGCAAGGACCTAAAACATTTCCAAAGGACTGATGATACAAAATACCATCCACATCCAAAGAAAGAACTGTGGAGTCAGAACACAGAATGAAACAGACTCTTTTCTGTTTTATTATGTTTCAGTGTGTTTTGTTTTGTTTCTCTCATGGTTTCTTCCATTCCTTAGAATTCTTCTATGCAATGTGACTGGTGTTTTAATGTATTTAATATCAATATATGTGTACAGACCATATAAGATTACATTCCATCTAGGGGAGAGAGGTTAAAAAGAGGGGGAGAAAATTTAACATTTATGAAAGTGAATGTTGAAAACTGAAAACAAATAACTTAATAAATGGGAAAAAAGAAACAACAGTTTCATGGAACACAAGATCTACTTGATTTTGACAATCAGAAGGAGCTCATTGAAACTTTCTGATTCTGAATCTAATTGACTTTTCTAGAGGCAGCTTCATCTCTCAATGGATCAAGAGTTAAGTCTCAAGTCAGGAAGATCTGAGTACAAATCCAGTCTTAGACATTAATTCACCGCGACCTTGGACTTCTCTCCACCTCAGCTTCCTCATCTATAAAAGGTACAAAATTGTCTCATCCTCCCAGGGTTGTTATAACGATCAAATGACACATATTTGCAAAATGCTTGCCTCAATGCCTGATACATAGTAAGTACTTAATAAATTCGTGTTTCTTCCTTCCACTGAACCATTTGGAAAGCACTAGAATTGATATTACATGAAGAAAAAAGGAATTTGACTATATTGTATCAGAGAGAGATAGCTAGTACACTTCAGAATTTGTTACCCATTAGCAATCAAAATGTAGGCTTGTCATATAGAGGAAAGAGACTGTCCTGCAGGCAATGATCCAGATTCAAGTTCTATCTTTGATACTCACTAGAGGTGTTACTTTGGGAAATCACTTAAGCCCTGGTACCTAAATACTTCTTTCATAATAAAAGCAAAGGGGTGGAACTACCTGGCCTCTGAGATTCCTTCTAGTTCTAAATCTATGATACCATGAATGTAAATTTCCAGCAAGAAGAAATGGTATAGTTGAAAAGAAGACCTAGTACATGTTTACAGCTTTTTTTGTTTGTTTTTTCATTAAAAAAATATTTCATTATTATTTTTTTAACTGAGGATCACAAAGGTAAACAGAATTTTCTGAAGTTACAAAATTCAATTAATGGTAGAGCTGGGTTTCAGACTCAAGTGTTTTGACCCCCAAATTCAATGCTTTTTGGAACTTGTCACCTTCAAAGGAGAAATGAGTGGTTAGGAGGCAAAGGAACTGACAAAATTGAAAGGAGTATCCTTCTCATACAGGGTGAACCAGTGAGCCATCACAAGCACTTCATCGGGGGGCCCGAGTCCAAGGTTGTTGAGAGCTCAGGTGGGATTTTCTAGGGCTCTCGTGGGGTCCTTCACAGGTTGACCTTGATTCTATTTCTGTTTGTGAAAATCTAGGAAATGGATTCTTCTTATGAATACTTCCCTTTTCAGTTTCTTTTTCTTTAATTAATAACTTAATTTATTAACTTTTTACATTCATTTTCACAAAATTTTGGGTTCCAAATTTTCTCCCCATTTTCCCCTCCCCCAGCCCAGTACATTGAGCATTTCAATTTCCCCTATCACCATTCTGACCTCTCTTCTATCATCCCTCCCTTCTCTTCTCCCCATCCTCTCTTTTGTCCTGTAGGGCCAGATAACTTTCTACTTCCTATTACCTGTATTTCTTATTTCCTAGTAGCAAGAACAATACTCAACAGTTGGTCCTAAAACTTTGAGTTCCAACTTCTCCCCATCCCTCCC
>JAQQSK010000503.1:0-18066 GCA_028658325.1 Potorous gilbertii
GAAATTGGGGGAGAGGGAGATGGGCAGGGTAGGGGGGGGATGATGGAGGGGAGGGCAGTGGAAGGAGGGAGCAACTTGAGATCGGCACTCGGGGAGGGACGGGATCAGGGGGGAGAGTGGAAACAATGGGGGGCAGGATGGGATGGAGGGAAATATAGTTAGTCTTACACAACACGACTATTGTGGAAGTCATTTGCAGGGCTACGCGGATATGGCCTGCGTTGAATTGCCTGCCTTTCCAGGGGGAATGGGTGGGGAGGGAGGGATGGGGAAAAACTGGAACATAAGGTTTTGGGATCAACTGTTGAGTGTTGTTCTTGCTACTGGGAAATAAGAGGTGCCGGTAATGGGGAATAGAGGGTTATCTGGCCCTGCAGGACAGGGGGGGGGATGGGGTAGGGGAGGGGAGGGATGACAGAGGAGAGGGCAGATTGGTGATATGGGTGATTAGAGTGTCCAGTGTATTGGGGAGGGGGGAGGGGACTAATGGGGAGAGAATTTTGGAGCCCAAGATCTTGTGGAGATGAATGTGAAAAGTTAAATAAATTTATTTAAAAAAGAAAAAAAAATAAAAAAATAAAAAAATAAAAAAAAAAAAAAAAAAAAGAAAAATATGATGGAGGGAAATGCATAATTTGTAATCAAAACTGTGAATGGGAAAAGATGAACTCTCCCATAAAATGGATGTGGATAAGAGAATGGATCAAAAACCAGAATGCTACAATATCTTGTTTACAAGAAACACATTTGAAACAAACAGACACCCACAGAGAAAAGGTAAGGGTCTTGGGCATAATCTATTATGTTTCACCAGAAGGAAAGGGAAATAAAAGCAGGGGTAGTAATCCTGATCTCAGACAAAGCAAAAACAAAAATAGATCTAATCAAAAGAGATAAATAAGGAAACTATATCTTGTTAATACACAATGAAATAATGTCAACACTAAACATATATGCATCAAGTAGTATTGCATCCAAACTCTTAAAGAAGTTAAGTAGTTAGAGGTTCTTGACTAAATAAGAGCATTGTAAAACATAAATTTGATCATTTTGATTATATTAAATTTAAAAAGCTTTTGCACAAACAAGACCTGTGCAACCAGGACTAGAAGGGAAGCAGAAAGCTGAGAAAAATTTTTACAGCAAGTCTCTCTGATAAAGGTCTTATTTCTCAAATATATAGAGAATTTAGTCAAATTTATAATAATACAAGTCATTTCTCAGTTGATAAATGGTAAAAAATTATGAGCAAGATGTTTTCAGATGACATCAACGCTATCTATAGTCATATATAGAAGTACTGTAAATTATTTTTGATTAGAGCAATGCAACAACTCTGAGGTACTACCTCACATCTATCAGGTTGGCTAATGAGACATAAAAGGAAAATGATAAATATTGGAGAGGATTTAGGAAATTGGGACACTAATGAAGTTGGTGGAGTTGGGAACTCATCCAGTCTTTCTGGAGCACAATTTGAAACTATGTCCAAAAGGCTATAAAACTGCCCATATCCTTTGACCAGTAATACAACTACTAGGTCTGTATCCCAAAGAGATTATAAAAATGGCAGGGGGGAAAGGACATGCATGTGCAAAAATATTTATAGCAGCCCTTTTGTGGTGATAAAATTTTGGAAATTGAGGGGATGCCTCCTCATTTGGGGAATGGCTGAACAAGCTGGGGTATATGAATGTAATGGAATACTATTGTGCCGTAAGAAATGATGAACAGGCAGATTTCAGTAAAACCTGGAAAGACTTGTATGAACTGAAACAAAGTGAAATGAGCAGAAACAAGAAAACATTGTACATAGTATCAGCAACATTGTGTGATGCTGAATTATGAGTGACTCATCTCTTAGCAACACAATGGTCCAAGAGAATTACAAATGACTCATAAAGAAAAATGCTATCTATTTCTAGGTGAAGAATTGATGGACTGAGGATGCAAACTGAAGCACACTTTTTTTCACTTACTTCACTCTTTTAATGCGAGTGTGTTTTTCCCCTTTAATCTGTTTTCTTCTCTGACAGTTATGACTAGAATGGAAATATGTTTTATGTGATAGCACATGTATAACCCCTATCAAACTGTCTACCACTTTAGGAAAAGTGGAGGGTAGGGAGAAAGGATGGGTGGAAGAAAAATTTTGAACTAAAAATCTTGTAAAAAATGAATGCTCAAAATTGCCTTGACATGTAATTGGTAAAAAAAATTAAATACTATTAAACTAAAAAAAAAAGAACTAGTCTACCTTTCTCATGCAGGTGTTTCTTGGATAATAAAGTCACACTACTTCTTAGGATATAAATATTATATATTGTGTAGCAACAAAATATAGTACATGGAATGTAATGCTAAATAATGAGTACTATGTATTATTTCACATTTTATTATAGTTCCAGTGTAACTTACACAATAATGTAAATTCAGAAAGAGACATGGTAGGTCTAAATAGGAAGCAGTATTTTAGCAATAATGCCTTTCTCATTAACAAAGGGGATTAATTAAACCATTGAGTAAAATAAAGTTGGAAAAGGAGATGCCACATTATAATAGAGAACTGAGGGATATCAGATGATGAGCTTAGTACCTGTACCTATGCCAATAAAATGCTGATAGGATAAAAGACTTCTGCAATGTTCGGTATATGTTGTATCAAATACTTATAGGATAGTATGATATGTATGTGCATGCGTGTATGTATACATGTGTATCTATATGCACACATGTGTATATGTATGTGCATATATGCATACACATACATACACATACACACATATGTGTATACACACACGTATGATAGCTTATGGACAGCCACCTCTTCTTATCATCTTTTCACCTCAAACTTCCTTGATAGCATTCTTACTATTTTTCACAATATGCCTTTAGTTTTATCAGCTTTTCTCATCTTTGACTCAAACCTTGATTGTCTTCTCCACTAATTCTTTCTCTGTCACCTACAAACGTGTGTGATTTCCTATTTTTAATGTCTTCACTAAACCATACCTTCCTCTGAAACTACTATCTTGAATCTCTCCTTCTTTTCTTGGTCAAACTCCTCCACTCCCTCACATCTTAATGTCTTAAACCACTGCAATCTAGATTCCAACCCCACGAATCCATTTGTACCATTTTCCCCAAGTTATCCATTGCCAAATCTCATGATCTTTTTCCTGTTCTTGTCTTTCTCAAATTATCTACTGCATTTGATGTTGTTGTCTGTTGCGGTGTAAGCTCAGTTTTCACGTGAACAGTCTCGGGTCAGGTAAAGGTGAAGGCTTCTAAACCACAGAGCTCTTATGAGGCCTCCCAGGGAACAGCTGGGAATTGAGGAATGAAATACGAGCTATCTTATTTTTCCACCTCTTCTCAGTGGAAACTGGCTGGGAAGAGCATCCCACCCTTGAGATTGGTCTGTGGTCTAAACATACCTGTTGTTAATTGGCTAAAGGGCTGAGAGCATGCACGGTGTCCACGAGTGAACTATGCAGCTGGGAGAGCTTAAATGGGGACAGGAAAGCCTGGGGTTTGGGTCCCTCTCTCCTCTGGAAGGAGAAGGGGAATAAAGCCTACACTTCTGTTTGATTCTGGAGGTCTCTTCTCTCATTACATTTATCCGGTTGGCCACCGAAGAGCTGCAATAGGTAAGAGGACCTGGCAGTCCATGGTGGACAGTTGTCCCTCTGTCATGCTAGAAATTTCTCTGGATTTTCATGACTATTGTTTCATGGTTCTTCTACCACTAGGACTATTCCTTCTCAATCTCCTTTTCTATTTCTTTTTTCCCCTAAAAGTGAGTGTATCCCAAGATTCTGTGGGGGTGAGAGACTTCTATCCTATCTCACCTGATTATCTCATTCATTTTCAATAGGTTTAATTATCATATCTACATGGATGATTGCTGGATCTATATAACCATTGATTCTCACATCAACAACTACCTTTGGAATGTTGTACATACTTACTGCCTTAAAGATATCTCAAATAAACATATTCAAAACAAAATGCATTATCTTTTCCCTCAAATCTACTTTTCTGAACTTTGCTTTCTCTATTGATGGCAATACCACTTTTCCAGTCTTCCAAGTTCAAAACCTTAGCATTATCTCTGATTCCTTACTCTCCTACACTATGCATATCTATCTACTCAGTAGCCAAATCTTGTTACATCTACATCTAAACCATTTCTTGCATCCATCTGCTTCTCTGTATTTACATAACCACATCTTAGGTCAGGCCCTGATTAGCCCTCATTTGACCTGTTGCAATGACCCCCTAATTGATTTCATTACCATAAGTTTTGGACAATTTGGTGGTACAGTGGATAGTGTGTTGGGCCTGGAGTCAGTAAGACTCTTCTTCCTGAGATCAAATCTGGCCTTAGACACTTACTAGCTATGTCATTCTGGGCAAGGCACTTAACCTTGTTTGCCTCAGTTTTCTTACCTGCAAAATGAGATGCAGAAGGAAATGGCAAACTCTAATTTCTCTGCCTAAAAATGCCAAACAAATGAAATGAGATCAGAAACGTCAGACACTACTCTAAAATGACTGGACAACCTTAAGTTTCTGCCCAATTCATTCCTTGCTCCCCATAGCTGCTAAAAGTAATTTTCCTTAAAAACATTCTTAAGCATGTCACCCCTTTACTCAAGAAAGCCCAATGTTTTTTTTTTTTTTATTAATCTTTGTTGTTTATGTGATGTTCAGTTTTTCAGTCATGTCCAACTCTCTGTGACCCTGTGAATCATAGCCCACCAAAAAAGTCTATGGCATTTTCTTGGCAAATATGTGGAAATGATTTGCCATTTCCTTCTCCAGTAGATTAAAACAAATGAAAGTTAAGTGACTTGCCCAGGGTGACAGAGCTAATAAGCGTGGAATTTGGGGTTTGAACTCAGGTCTTTCTGACTGCAGGTCCAGTGCTTTATTGCCTGAGCCACCAGGTTTTATTGCTCCAATTTAAAATAAAACTCTTCTGTTTGGCTTTTCAAGTCCTTCCAGCCTCGGTATATATTATAATCTTTCTCTTATTATATTATCAAATCAAATTGACATTCTTACTATTGGTCAAACATGACACTTCACATATGAGTCTCTTTGTCTTGCACTGACCATATTCTCTCCCCTCCCACCGCCCCCCAACCTCCACCTCATTCTGGAAATGCTCTTTCTTCAATTGTGACTCAGGATCACCATTTTTAAGAACCTGTCAAGCAATGTCTTCTATGTATACTATCTTCTTGGTTGTCCCCTAAGACTCTTCCCTAGGTCTTTTTCTTTCCAGTCTCTATATCATTTCATTTGTTGGTTTCATCTGCTCTCCTGGTCGTTTTTACATCTATGAAGATGATTTTCAAATTGATTTGTCCAGCCCTCACCTCTCTCCTGACCTCCACTTTCCTGTCTCCAATTCCCTTTTGAATATCTTGAAAGGCATATCCCATGTATATGAGAGAAATGTTTATTAATAATCACTGATTTGGGGAAATCCAGAGTTATCCCATTTTCCTAAAGTCCTGATTTCAAAAGTTTCATCTCTTGAAGAACATTACTAATAATGAGATGAAATTAACTTTCTTGACAATGTTGTTCAGCCTTCACCCAGGTAGGGAAGTCATTATGTTCTACCCAGGTTTGGGTAGTAATAAATTCTTCAAATATATTATTCAGTGCCAGGGACTCTATGGGTATAAGAATAGTTTCTCATTGGCATGATATCACTCTTAGTCCCTCATTGTAATATTCATTTTCTCATTAATTTTTAACCAATCAGAGGTTACTTTTGGGAACACCCCTTTTCCAAAGGGCATATAAGCTTTGAACCTGCCACTAAGATGACCTTTGGCATTTGAGAGTGTCATTGGTCCTTTCATTAAAATACTGGCATTATTAATAAAATGACAGAAATTATGTCTCTTGAACTTTTAAATGTCACAGACATCCTATATTTAACACATGCAAAGCTCAATGCATTATCTTTTCTCCAACAACCCCTATTCCAAACTTCTTTATTATTGTTCAAGACACCACCACCCTCACAGTCACCCAGGTTCATAGCCTGGACTTAGCCTACTCACTCTCTTACCCGCCTAAATAATTTTGATTCTACCTTCACAGCGTATTTAATATAAATCACCTCATCTCCGATATTGCCACCACCTTTCTGTCAATAGTTTTCTGCTTTATTTCCTTAACTCAAATTTTTTTGCAGTCAAGTCCATCCTCCATTCAGTAAACACAGTGATGTTCTTAAAACTCAAATTTGACCATGCTGCTCTCCTATTCAATAAACTTCAATGGCTCCCTAGTACCTCTAGAATCCTATAAAATCCTGTGTTTGGCATCTAAAGTTCTTCACAATGTGGTCTCTCCCTGCCTTTATAATATCCTTACACCTTAATCTCTTCCATATTCTCTGGTATACAGTGATTCCAACCTTGTTGTGATTCCTTACACAAGACACACCTGTCTCTGGGCATTTTCACTGATGCTTTCCCCATCATACCTGTAATTCTCAGCTTTCTCACCTCCTCATCTGGAGTTCCATGGCTTTTTGAAAGATTCGCTGAGCATCCTAACTTTTGCTAGAAATATTTCTCTATTTCCCTTAATTCTAGTACCTACCCTCTGAGATTAACTCCAGTTTTTCTTGTATGTATATTATATATGTATTGTTTTTATATGTTATCTTCTAGATTAGAATACAAGCTTTTTGAGTGCAAGGGCCATTTTTGCCTATTTATTTATCTCCTTAGTTTAGTAGCGTTTGGCACACAGTAGGTGATTAATGAATTAAGAAATACTTATTGACTTGAAGCTTGTTGCCATTAATTTTTCCAAAATATCCCATTACTAATACTGTCCCTCTCATTTTGAATTTATTCTATATATATATATTCATATGTGTATGTTCTACCTCCATTGTACAAACATAAACTCCTGAAGTCAGAGATAATTCTATTATTATTTTGAAGTTCTAGGACCAAGAACAGTCTTTAGCATGTAAGGAAATGCTTAATAAATATTTGTTGACTGATTTTCCTGGAGGAAACATCTACCCTTGTGAGATAACATGTTCATCAACTTATTAATATAAATTTAAAAATACTTATGGTCTGAATTTAATTAGCACATGAGTGTGTTTGATAAGTAAATGCTGCAAGGGATAAGAAGCTCCGCTATCTACATTAAGTAAAATTTAGTCAATGCTATTAATGGTGATAATTTCTTCTCAAAACCCTCAAGAGTTACTATTCATGAATGTAAGTATATTTGTAAAGCAGAAGGTCTGAGCATTTAACATTTATATATTTACTTAAACACTTCAAAATGTCCTCATTGCATTAGTGTAGATAATTCTTTCGTCAATATTGATCATATCTCCCTTTTATGCCAAACAAAGTTTTCTTCAGACAAAGAGAAGGCTAGCTAATTTCTATAAGGTCTAACCATTAGCAGAAAGTTGCTTGTGAGATAGTGATCACTAGCTAGGCTGCTCTTTGAATGATAGGCATACGCAATCTTCCACTAAACCATACATTAAAATACCCTTTAATGCCTCATAATGGCACGGAGATGATTGGGTTTTTGAAAGCTGTTTGAGAAGAGAAAGACTGGCTTATCCTACTAATTGTAACTGTAATAAGTTATGCTAAAAATGATTCCTCATTATGGTCATTAGACTATTACACCGTAAGACTTGTATATAGCTTACATATAGGCGTGTGCGTGGGTGTGTATATACATTTACAACCTGTATATACTACTTGTATATACTTATATATACTATATATATCCAATAGATAGAACATTCGTTCAATGATTACTCTGTGTTAGGCACTGTGCTAAACACTGGATACAAATATAAACAGCCCTGCTCTACAAGGAACGTACCTTCTGAAGGACAAAGACAACACCTAAAGGGTATGGGAAGTGGGAAGGAATGAGGGGATACCTATGGCAATGTGGTATAAGAATGGCCAGGAAATGATATGGAGACCTGTTCACCTGAAAGATAAGACAAAAGTTCACTTAACAGAGCCAGGGGCATCCAGGGTCAGAGTCTAATGTTGTTATGGGAAGAGATGAGGGTGATAGCTGGACTGATTGTAGCATAGTGAACAGATGAATAGGAAGTGGCCCTTATGGATAAGACATTCTATTCAATTTCCTGCTGTCTCTAAGCTTCTCATTGTATTATCTAAAACATCGGTTATGAGTAAGTTACTACTTTCATTATGACTAAGTCTTTGATGACAAAAAAATAAAATTAAAGTCATTTTTCAGGGATTGCTCCCAGCTAGATTGGGATGTCTATTTCATAATACAAAAAGTAAAGTTTTCAGAATGGAAAAATAGTCATGACATTATTATTGTTTTAATATCTAATCATATTTTTGCTCTCTTTATTGAAAACAAAAGATTTCCTATGAAGGGAACTTAGCTTGTTTAGTCATCTGATCACTAGTGACATTTTGAATGTTGAGCTATATTCTTTGCCTTGGACAGTAGGTAACAGGTAATATGCTAAGATTTCTGCTTCATGGTTTCTTTTTAAAAACTATAACTTCAGGGGGTGGAGCCAAGATGACAGTAGAAAGATGCATATACTCTAGCACTTCCCCAAAGCCCACAAAATAGCTCTCAACAGATTCTAGAGCAGCAGAAGCCACAGAACAATAGAGTGAAAGAGGTTTCCACCAAAAGACAACTTGGAAGGCTGACAGGAAATGTCTATCTCACAGGAGGCTGAGCAGATCGGACCTCAGCCCTGGCCGTGTGGCACTAGGAAGAACAGGACATGAACAGACCTCCACGTCAGAGTTCCCAGCAGGGAGGGTCCCAGATACCTCAACCCACAAACAATAAAGAAAGCTCCAAAGGTCAGTGTGGGAGAGCTTTCCCAGCAGGGCAAGAAGGGAACAGGGTCCTGATGGTAGCAACATCAGCATCAGACTGCAGGCAGCTACAGTGGCCAGGATGCAACCTGGATCCATTGTTCAAGCAGCTCAGCTTAAAGCCTCTGGCAATAGAGAAGAGCTGATATAAACCTCAGCCGTCAGTGATTGCCCCACCCCCATCCAAAGCCCAGGGGAATCTAGTGGCTGAGTCAAATCTTTTGACAAAGGATTCAGAAGTCAAGTAACTGTCTGGGAAAATGCCCCCAAAAGGGGAAAAAATAAGACCATAGAAGGTTACTTTCTTGGTGAGCAAGTGTCTCCTCCCATCCTTTCAGATGAGGAAGGGCAAGGTATACTGTCAGAGGAAGTCAAGGCCTCTGCCTCCAGAGCCTCCAAAGTGAACTTAAACTAGTCTCAAGCAATGGAAGAGCTCAAAAATTGAGTTAGCAGCTTGCTGAAGGAGAACCAAAAAATACCGAGAAAAATAACACCTTTAAAAACAGGCTAACTCAAATGGAAAAAGAGGTCCAAAAAGCCAATGAGGAGAAGGAGGTTTTAAAAAGCAAAATTAGTCAATGGAGGAGAAGGTTCAAATGCTTACTGAACAAAATAGTTCTTTAAAAGAGATAATTGAGTTTAGGGAAACTAATGACTATGACATAAACTAAGTAGTTAAAAAACAAAACCAAATGTTTGAAAAAATAGAAGATAATGTGAAACATTTCATTGGAGAGGCAGTTGGCCTGGAGGATAGATCTGGGACAGACAGTTTAAAGATTGTGGGACTACCTGAAAGTCATGGGCAAAAAAGGAGCCTAGACATTATCTTTCATGAAATTGTCAAGGAAATTTGTCCTGATTTCTAGAACTGGAGGGCAAAATAAATATTGAGAAAGTCTGCCAATCACCTCCTGAAGGATACCCAAAGAGAGAAAATCCTAGGAAACTTGTGGGAAGATTTCCAAGTTCCCAGGTCAAGGAGAGGATACTGCAAGCAACTAGAAAGAAACAATTTGAGTATTGTGGAAATGCAATCAGGAAAACACAGAATCTGGCAGCTTCAACACTGGGGGAGTGAAGGGCTTAGAATGGGACATTTCAGAAGTGAAAGGAACTGGAATTGGAGCCAGGAATCACCTACTCAGCAAAACTGAGTAAAATACTTCAAGAGACAAATGGTCATTCAATGATATAGAGGACTTTCAAGCATTCATGATGAAAAGTCTAGTACCGAAGAAAAAATTTGATTTTCAAACACAAGAATCAAGAGAACCATGAAAAGGTAAACAGGAAAGCTAAATCATAAAAGATTTCCTAAAGCTGAACTGTTTACATTCCTACATGGGAAGACAATATTTGTAACTCTTGAGACTTTTCTCAGTATTTGGGTAGGTAGAGGGATTGTACACATACATACAAACACGCTCACACATATACACATATATACAGAGAGTACAGGTTGTGTTGAATCAGAAGAGATGATATCCACACAAAAATATAATAATTAAGGGATGAGGGAGAAAAACATTGGAAGGAGAAAGGCAGAAATGGAATGGGGCAGGCTATAACCTATAAAAGAGGTAAGAAAAATCTTGTTCAATGGAAAAGAAAAGGGAAAAGGAAAGAAGGGAAACGTGAAGCTACTTTCTCCACATATGGGCTTAAGGAGGGAATAACATGCTCATTAATTTGGTATGAAAATCTATATTACATTACAGGAAAGTAGGGGAGGAGAAGACAAGTAGGGTGAGGGGAATGATAAAAGGGAGGGCAAATGGGAGAAAGGAGTAATTAGAAATAGACATTTTTGAGAAAGGACAAGATCAAATGAAAGAATAAAAATAAAAGGGGGAACAGAGTAGATAAAGGGCAACATAGTATTATACAACATGATTATTATGGGAGTCTTTTGCAAGACTACACATATTTAGTCTGTATTAAATTGCTTGTCTTCTCAGTGGGGATGGGTAGGGAGAGAGAGAGGGTGAGAAGTTGGAATTCAAAGTATTAGAAACGAATGTTGAGATTATTGCATATAACCAGGAAATAAGAAACAAAGGTAATGAGATATAGAAATGTATCTTGCCCTACAAGAAAAGAGAGAGGATGGGGATAAGACAGGGTGGGGTATGATAGAAGGGAGGGTATATTGAGGGAAGGGGTCATCAGAATGTAAGGAAGAGATGGAGAGAAAAGTTGGGCATGTTACAAAGTGATGTAAATGCGATTAGTATTAAGACAAGTGACTGAATTAATTGCCAAGAGTAAATCAGAGATTTCTTTAGTTTGAGGAAAAGAATTTTAGCCTAAGTTTCCTAGAGGCGGGTAACTTCAGGTAAAATTTAGCATTGATGGAAAAGTTAAGGTTTTAATGGTAAATTTGATTTTATGATTGTTATTTAATCAGGAAATAGAACATGTATAGAAAGGCATGTAAGCCACTTAAGGCTTGCCTCAAAAGATGTTCCTTAGACAATGTGAAATTATAATCCTATCTGAAACGTGATTATTGGAATTTGCTACTTTAATATTCTATGGGACTATTAACTGACTGTTCTTCTGAGTCTCACTCCAGGTATGGATATCAAGAAAGGTGGTCTTAGCCTTCAATTCTTGTTGCCAGTAAGCCTGTGAGATGCTGGTATGAAATGCAAAAGGTGGTCTCATTGGAAGTGGGGGAGAGTGGCTGTTCAGCCTGGGCTGAGGTAGGATTCTCCTGACTCAATTTCCTCACTGACACCTTATAGACTTTGAGCCTGACTGAGTGCAAGTTGACAATCTACTCCTGCCAGGAAATGACATGAAGTTGGGGAGATATTGTTTCCATGCAATGTCCCTACTCTTAGTGGCAATTTCCTATAGTCAAAAGTTTTATTAACAATACCAAATCCATTAACTTATAGATAGTTTGGCCAAGGTTAAGTCTAAAATCAAGCTATTAGGGTTAGGCTTAGGACTTTAGACCAACAACAATAAGTTAGGTCCTTTTACTTTTAGTAACAGTGTGGAGACAGTTATGTCAAGTGCTTGTGAAGTTAGCATACATAGTTATTTGTGTCTCAGTTGGTGAATGTTAAAACAACAAACTTGTCTGTGATCTATATTGTAAATGCTTTAAAAGAAGCATCACCTGACCAAAAGTTGGAATTGTTTTATGTGATATGAACTGTGTTAAAAATGAAAAATAAAAAAAATATATATAGAAAAACAAAACAAAATATGGCTTCAATCTCGGGAGGCTATTAAATCCAACAGATCATCAATGTAAATGAAATACTGACCAGTTGTAAAGAATTCCATTAAATGTCAACTAAAATGGATTCTTTAAAATAATAATAATGTTTACTGAGGTCCATTGTTGTTTGTCAGGGTGCATTGTGCAAAACAATAGGTCTCACAAAATAAGATGAGTCAATCAATGCTGAAATAAATAGACTCTTTTAAAGGGCCTTTCAAAGGGGAGCAAATTGCTTAATTGAAGATGCCTAAGAAAGAGTGAAGTAGGAGGCAGCAGGAAAAAAGAATGGCAAGAGGTAAGAGTGGTGAGGCCCCTATACTGTTATCAAACGACTTTTCTAATGTGGTGGCATATTAGAACAAGTGGTGACACCAGAGACAGAAAGACTGAGTTCAAATTCTGTTTTATATCATTACTAGGTTTCTGATTCAGGTAAGTAATTTAATAATTCTGTGCTTCAGTTTCCTAATATAGAAAAATTAAGAGGTTTGGATTCAATAGCCTACAGGACTACCCTAACCTTCCAGTCCTGCATCTATGATCCTATAAGTTAACTGTGCTTCTCTCTACATAACCCACTCCCACCTTACACACACCCTTGGGGCCTGAATTGAAACCTTTCTATCAAGACTTGGAAAATTAAGGAGGAATTAAAATATAGAGATGTTTCTAGGGGAACTCACCCATGTAATTTTTCAGATAACAGCAGATGATCCACAATGGTTTCTAGAACTTGGCACAATCCTTCATCTGATGTTGCATTGGATCTTTGATTTCATCTTTATCCCATGATTCAAAATAAGTCAGTTGTCTTATAAGGAGGGATGGAGTCCCACATAATTGAGCCTGATAATTTTCCTACCTCTGAATTCATAGGCAAGAAGACATTCAGCAGCCCATAACAGAACGTTTTGGGTCTGCAAACTTGAGTCAAGTAATCATAGTCAAGATGTAGTGGATTCTAGATAAGGAGCTAAAAAGAATTAGACCTACTAGTCAGTGCTGGTACAATAGGTTATTTTGTTCATGTATTTTAGAGATCAGATGGTAAAACTGGATATTAACTGGAGGTTCCAGCAAGGAACTTCCAAGCAGACATGTTGACATGGCTAGGTCACTGAGAGCTTGCTTATTAGAGAAAGACAAGTCAAGAAAATTCTTTGGTCATTCCATATTAGACAACAATGGTGATAGTAAATGACACATATTCACTTTTAATTTGCAAAGTACACAACATTTCATCCCCTTTTGATTCTCAATACAAACATTGCAAGTAAACAGTACAGATATTATTAACTCTATTTTACAGATAAGAAAATGAGATCACACGCCGGGAAGTCGTCAAAGGTAGAATTTGCAGACTTCTTCCCAACTCAGTTCTGCATTCTATCCATTATACCATATCACTAGGATAAATTAGCATTTTTACATATATAAATTAGCATTTTCACATATATTGTATAAGGAAGAGGTCCTTATGCTATTTTTTCTTTATATATGATGGCTAATTTTATATTAATATAAAGATTATGAGAATATTTATCTAATTATTAGCAGGAATGGTTTGCCCAAGTTCTTCTGAATTAGTTGAAGGCCAATGATGTTTTTAGAAGAACAATTCTTTAGCTATATAATGTCACATAAGACTTGAGTTAATGAAATAATTTCCCCAGTGGGTGGTTAGAAAGTAGAGTCCCTAGAAGGTACAATTAAATTATTTTTTTAGTGCAGCAATATAATTACATATATTTAATTCTGACAATTAGCATATTTAGAACCTTCTAATTAAAAACAGAAAAAGCTTAAGCTTGAAACCATGTCATGTCATAACAATCAGTTAACCAAAAAAAATATAGTAAACATTTTATGAGGAGTATAATAACTGCCAACCTGGGGGGCTATCAAAAATGGTTTATCTATCAGGAGACAAAATGAGCAATAAAAGGAAATCAAGTTTTGTCATTTACTCATCTTCCTAGCTCTTTTCTTGGAGATCAATTGTATTAGCCATCTGTGCTAATGGATATGGTTAAAACAACCAATGTATATATTTCCAATAAATTTCCTTTTCCTCATAATCATAAACACAATGGTTCTCAAATCCGTGGAAGGACATTGGGCTTGACGACTTTGAAAACATTGCTTTGGAATTGTTCTGGGTGATAACGATGATGACAATGATGACGCTTTTGAGTCTGGCATATTGGGTCCCCTTGGGTGCACTACCATTTTTGTAGAATGCAGATGGAGAAAGTTTCAGACAAATGATGTCTGAGAGCTTAGAGTAATGTTGATACTGTTAGGAATCAAACATATTATATGTAAAAGATTTTCTCTTATCTCAACAGAACTGCTGACAGGGAAGGAGACAATTCAAATGTATATGTGAGTCAACACCCTTTCAATGTCACTCCTAAAAACATTATTTGATGATGGAACTGTCATGCTGAGCAGTAAAATTATCATATCTGACCTTCACAGTAATGCTATAAAATAATTGGCAGTTAAATAAGATATTATTTACAAATCACATGAGTGTGACTTTCTGTGTCATTATGGGTTGATTCTAACATTTTAGAAAAGAAGGCTCTTATGCATTAAAATATAAAATGTCTTTACTGGGCTATTCTTCTATAGTCTCTCTTTGGCAGAGAGCTTTACCTATGATTTTAAAGGCCATGTCACTGGAACATAATTTCTGACATGTTTGACAACCCAAGAGGACTTCCTATGTCTATTATCAGCAGCATTACATATCTATCATCTGAGGACCATTGTAACTACATAATACTACCAACACCACTACTACCACTACTAGTACTACTTCTACTACTACTACTACAAAATTCACTAATGGCCATCTTAGTAAGATTTGGAGGGCTTTTGATCAGCTTAACTGAGAGAATTGAAACTTTAGAAATTACAGACCCAGAAAATATTGAGGTTTCTAACATTCTACCTAACAAGGAAGATTCAGAACTTAGAAAACTGAGGTTAGTTGTAACCATATCATTCAATTTGGAATGTAAGAAGTTTTATAGCAACAATCCTGTGTTTGCTAAAGAAAATGAAAAGGACTTTTATGATGTGTGAAGTATATAGGACAAATGCAAATGACATTAGAATTAGTCATTGATTAATGTCCTTTAGCATGAAGTTGAATAGCGTTCTTTTACCGCAGTTGATAGCTATGTCATTTATATGTTCTTAGATTTATCTCATATGCTGCCTTTTTCTCAGTGACTTCTTATTACCATGAAACTTCAATCTTATCAATGTGTATGTACTTTCTGCTGACACAGATGGAAAAATGTCTCTGCTCTTTCTTATGCAAAGCAATTATCATTCATTTTTTTTCTTTCTTTGGAGGAAGAATGTTAACGTCCATGTATGATTTAAGAAAAGTGTTATTCCTAGTTATTTCTACATGCTTTTCAACCACTTCACCACTGTTACTGTAGAAACAGAGGCAACCTCTCACAGTCAATAAATTCTGCATATCTTTTGACTCAGCGGTACTATACTAGGACTATTTATTACCCAAAAGGATCAAAGAAAAGAGGGAAAAGCTTTTTGCTTAGAAAAATAATTCTAGAATATCTTTTCATTGTAACCAACCTTTGAAATTCAGGAGGGGTCCATCTATTGGAAATGGTAGCATAAATTATGTTATGTGAATGTAATGAAACATGATTGGATAAAAAGAAATAAAAAAAAATGGACAATTTCATAGGAAAATAGGAAGACCTTTACAAAATGATAGAGAGTAAAGTGATCCTAACTAGAACAATTTGTAAAAATAAATAATTAAAAAGACAATATTAAAAAAAATCAACACCAAATAATAAAATTCTGACCAAAACAATGACAAACTAACAGTCCAAAGACCAAAAATGAAACATACTACTCATCTCTTTCCAGAGAGTTAGCATGCTTATTTGGACATGGAAAATATATAAAATCATTTTTTTCTGGATTATGCATTTTTGTCATGTTTATATTTTTCATGTTTTAAAGTATTGTTCATTGTGGAGGGGTACCTGGAGAGAGAGAAATTCTTTCAGAAAAGAATGAATAAAATATTGTAAAACAAAATAGAAAAGAGTGGTTATTCAGTACTAGGGATATTTTGCATTTCTATCCATTTTTGAGATCTTCAGGAGCACAAACAAATTATCACCTAGAAATAAATTTTCCAATACTTGAAGTAGCTAAGGACTCAAAGGATAGAACACTAGACCTGGAATCGAGAAGACCTGAGTTTAAATCTAGCCTCAGATGTTTACTAGCTGTATGACCCTGGAAAAGTCACTTTAACTGTATTTGCTTCAGTTTCTTCAATTATAAAATGGGGGTAACATTAATACTCACCTAGCAGAGTTGATGGGAGGATCAAATATGACAGTATTTGTAAAGTACTTAGCCCACTGCCTCTATGTATGTAGTAGTACCATATAAAAAAAATATTCCCCCTCTCAGGTCCCACCCCAGTTATTGATGTTTTCAAGTGATAAAAATGTTCTATCTTTTGCCTGTCATTGAGGCCTTTCTAGTTTAATATAACCCCTACTAGGGCCTTGCTCTGCTTAATAAATAAACCTTAATAAATCAAGGTTATCTTTGTGTCTTCTTGAGGCAGAAGGATGGGTCATTTGTGAAGGATTTTTTTGTCATGACAAATATAAAACTAAAACTTAAGATTGTTACTAAATTTCTCAAACTATTTCCTCCTTGTTTCATCACTTATATGACTGCAGTCAGAGTTAGGTAGTCAGGGAAGTGAGAACTACATATCTCATAGAGGGGACACAACAAGAAATAACCTTGGTACTTTATTCTGTCAAAAGCATTTTCTGATTCCGTATAGACAGAGAGTTTACCTGACATAATCAAGCAATTTACTGTTTTTTTAAAAGAGACCACTTAGTGGAGAAAATAATTGTCTCTCTCAATCCCCAGATTTGACTAACTATACAAAGAGGGCACATTAACATCTGCCTAGTAACTACCAATGGTGAAAATGTAAGATTGATGAGGATAGAATAATAATAAAGAGATATAATACAGTAACGCATTTTGATGTTTTATTGGTGACTTTTCACGTTGCGGTCATTTTCTATTACCCCCTGCCCTATTGGAACCCTTCCTTTTTAACAAAAACGTATACTGATGTAAAATGAATCAAGATATTGACCATATATGGTTATATATACCTTGTATCAAACCTGTAATTTTATCACCAGTCTTCTGGAATCAAATGGCCATGTCATTAGTCTGAGTTCTTACATGTGTTAATGCTACTCTTTACATTACTGTGGTTACTGTATTTCTCCTTTGCCTCTGCTTAATTATACTCTCTCTCTCTCTCTCTCTCCCTTTCTGTATTTCCCAAGTTTCCTGATCTCTTCAAATCTCAATTTATTTTAGTTCAATAATATCCACTAGATATATGCACCAAAGTTTGTTAACCCATACTCTTTTTCTAGTTTTGGGTTTTCTTTTGTTTTATTTATTAAGGGAGAAGGTATTGCTATAAATATATGGAGGTACTTTCCTCTGTCTTTGAAATTCTTGAAGTTTATGGAGGGAAGACTTGTGACTGATGATTTGATCACTTTTCCAGTTCGTTTTCCAGGACAGTTGGACAATTTTGTATCTCCAGCAAAATGTTTTAGTATTCGTCTCAGGAAAACAGAAACATATATAGAATTTTAAAAAATGAGTCAAGAACATATATTCTTCATCCACCCAAATTATTTCTGTAATTGATATAATTCTTTATTTTTTTCCTATGGAAATAGTCTATTTTTCCATATTAAATTTTTTTCTTCCATTTTTTTTTATTTTAAATAAATTTATTTAACTTTTTACATTCATTTTCGCAAGATTTTGGGTTCCAAAATTTTCTCCCCATTTGTG
>JAQQSK010000504.1:0-18055 GCA_028658325.1 Potorous gilbertii
AGTTTCCTCCAGATATTCTTATATCCCTTCTCTTGAGCCAAGATATTACCTATGAAGCCACAGCACTCTCAGAGGAAGAAAGTAGTCTCCCTGTCCATGAGATCTGTCCCATTTCAAGGTCCTTGTCACTTTATACAGAATGTTATCTTTCTCTGGTTGAGTGTATTTCTAGGGTGGGGGAGGCTATCTTATTCTTTCTTTTCATTTTTTCAATACTTTCTTTTACCATCTCATCCATCCTCCTGGAGTATATTGAGAGGATCTTTAAATCCTACTTCTAGAGTAGAAACAACAGGAGTTATATTCTCTTTGTTGCTTACCTTAGAATTGATTAGGTTATATCACACATGTCTCTCTATCCTTTATCTCCTTCCCTGCTTTTATGTACCTTCCCATTATTAAATTTATTCTCTAAAAATGTATTTATTCACCATTATTCTGTTATTTCTTTAAATTCCACTTTCATCTTTATTCCCTTGTATAGTTTGGAAAAGATATTTCTTAATGGTCACTCCATTACCATTTCTTTTTTTATTTTATCTGATACAATGTCTTCATATTTCCAGTTTATTTTTTTCCTTTCAATAGTCTAGAGATGGTATGATTTATTTCATTATATAGGACTTCCTAAATTTTTTTCTTTATCTTTCTTTTGCTTTTTGGGAGATGGGAGGTGTTTACAAGTCAAATAATCTGCATATGCATATTTTTTCAGGAATATTGTAAATACCTCCTTTTTATTGAACATTCATTTTTTTTCCATTAATTATTTGATTCAGGTTTACAGGGTCATTTAGGGTTTCATCTTAAGTTTCTTTGCTTTATCATAGATATTATTCCATTGCCTTTTGATATTTCTGGTTGGTATAGAATAGTCTTGCGTTATTTGAATTGCCTTCCTTTTATATTTGAATTCCATATAGGTAGAGTAATTTAATTATACATAAATCCCTCCACTGGTGTCTATATAGCTTTAGGAAAAATTATTTGTAAGATAATAATGAGTATAGACTAGAATATAGACTGTCAATGAAATATGGTTTCATTGGCACAAGGAATAATGAGCAAGGAAATTCCTTCCATCAATGTAGGTTATCACTTTGCCTGCAACAAATAGTCTTAGAGAATTGCCTGAAATTAAGTGACTTTCCCAAGGTCACACAACAAATGTGTTCAGAAGTAGGACTTGAACCCATGTCTTCTTCACTGGCTCTCTATCTACTATGTCTTATTTCTTCTCTAAGGAAAAAAATGTAAATTGAAACAGCTTACACTACTTAGATTGGCAGAAATGATAGAAAAGAAATGTCAATTTTTGCAGGGGATGAAGGATAGGCACACTAATGCAGTCTGGAATCCAATTTGGAATCCTACCCTCTTTGCCACAAAATTGATCCCAAAGAGGTCAACGAAAGGAATGATCTATATATAAGCTAACATTTATGGTAATACTTTCTCATGTCTAGCACTGGAATCTAAGTAAACACAATAAAGAATGCCTGAACAAATTGTTGCAAGTGAATGTTGTCAAATATTATTACATTGTAAGTAATTAGGAAGATTCAAAGAAATTTGGGGAAATATACATGAACTGGAAGAGAGTGAAAGAAATAGAGCTGGAAGAATAGTTTGCATCATGTCCACAATAATATAAAAGAAACCATCTTTAAAAGACTTTTGAACTTTTATTGTTGCAATAAAAAGTCATCACCTTCAAAAAACAATAGTGATCTATGTCTCCTAAATCATGGCACAGCAGAGGACATATGCTAAACGAGACATACATTTTTAAACATGATCAATTGTTGATTTGTTACGTTTGACTAATCTGTTACAAAGTCAGGCTTTTATTTCAGTAGGTGAGGGATGGAATTAGTAACTGTTAATAGTAATGCAAAAACAAAAAGAAGAAAAAAATTAGACTAAGAGTAAAAATACTCAGAAGAACACAAAAATAAATGCAGCATGAGAAATAAACATAAATGTTGTTTCTACCTTACTAAATTTGATATATACTTTAAAAAACTGTTACGGAAGTTTACAGCTACATATAGAATTTTTGGTATATCAAAATATTCTTTACTACTAATTATTGTTAAGTTTATAATTTTAAAAATAAAATTACAATGATGATTGAGAGACAGGAGTCAGATGGATGCAATATATGCCAAAGCAAGAGGACAGACTCAATGATCTCTAGGGTTCCCTCCTATTCTAACACTGTTTGACTCTAGAGAGGCATGACTAAAGGAATGAGACCTTTTGACATGTGCTAAAGTGAGGAATTAATAAACAAGGACATTCTCAAGGAACCAAAGCAAAATAAAACATGTTGGACAGTTGTTACCATTTCCAGTCCCAATAGAATGCAAGTGCTTCAAGGGTTGTATTCAGTTTACTTTTATAATCTAATGAAGCATCTGACATAGTAGGTGCTTAACAAATGTTTGTAGAACTAAACTAATTTCAATTCATACAATAATATTTAAGAACCTTACAAATAATTTTTCTGTACTTTATAATATATACTTTTCTGTATTTTAGGTTTATAATCTGTGCTAGAGGCCAAGGTTGGTATATCATCAGAGTTTAGAAGATCTGAGTTCAAATCAGACTACAGCCAATTCAGGGTCCATAAGTAAGTCCATAATCTATATGATGATCCCTTTAGAGCAGAGAGTCACTACTGCCTATGGAGGGACAAAACCATTCAGGTGAGAAAAATGTAGTTAGTTAAAGCTTTTGTGCTAATCAATATGACGATTGGGCCCATAAATAAACATTGAACTTACAGACTGAGGAGATGGGGAGACCCAGCTTAATAAAAAACAAATGAATGGATGGATGAATATATAGATAAGTGAATGAATGAATAATGAATAAATAAATCTATAGAAAAATAAATAAATGTATTACTCCTATAACATTTGCATAATCCTAAATCTTTAAGTGACAATTCTTGTTCTAATGCAAATGTATATAGCTATTGCTTATTGTGAGAGCTAATTCTCCTCTTGTTAAAACATGTGTCCCTGAGGAAATGCTGTAAATATGCTGTTGGTATGTAGTAGGGGTTTGAGTAAGTGAGATATTAAAAAATTCAATACAGTAGCAATATTTACTAATGTTATTTAAATAAACATCAAAAAAATCACTTTATCAGGATTAAAAGTTAGCTGTTCCTCTTTTAAAAACATAAAATATATAAACTTCCATGCCGTGAATTAGTATGTAGAAGTTCTGCCTATTTGATTTTTACTTGCATATCATGGAAACACTTATACAGGCTACAAGTAATTGAGGAAACAAAAGAACCATATTTACTAGAAGCCCTGCTTTGGTTTGTTGATAAATTATTTTCTAGAATTCATATTAACAAGCACATTACAGAAGAGCTATTTAGCCTTCCACTATTACAACTCAAGGTAATAAGTGAC
Source organism: Potorous gilbertii (assembly GCA_028658325.1). Lineage (NCBI taxonomy): Eukaryota > Metazoa > Chordata > Mammalia > Diprotodontia > Potoroidae > Potorous > Potorous gilbertii. The sequence continues at coordinate 3,438 of JAQQSK010000504.1, forward strand.
ATATTTGAACATTAAGGAAGGAAACCTCTGGAGTGTCTAGATCTCCACAGTGCTCACTAGAAAGATTACAGGGCCTTTTCTTTCTGTTAAGAATATGCTGTTATCCCCGTAACTTCAGAAGTCGCTTATTACATATCCCAGTGAAATCATTCCTATGCATTCCCTTGTTCTACTTACCCTCCTCCTTCCCCTCCCCATTTACTGACTGCTGGCTTGCTGGAGATCTTGAACTTGAGAAAGGTTAGACATCACAATGCTGGAGCAGTTTGTGAGCATCAGCAGATTTAGCTTGTAATTTCATTGATCTATATGGGCTTGCTGTTTGCAAACCAGCTGCTGCACTGTTTCCCCACAGCTACTGATCTGAGTAGCATTGATTTTTTTTTTCCCTTACATTAACATAGCATTACTTCTTTAATGGGCTATAAATGGCTGGAAGTAAATACAAACAGGGCTGAAAAAGGAAAACGTCAGACTCCTTTTTAAGGGATTCCATCTATTAATATTTGCCATAAAAATTACAGCAAAAATTATTGACGAAGGTAATGCAATTTTGATTTTCGTGCAATTTGGTTTGTTTGCAGATGTGTCGTGTCTGCCAAGTGATTTTCTTTACCCAATGCATTAGCTAAAACACTACAATAACACTGCATTTATAGATACTGTAAATTCGCACCATTACCTACAGTATGAGAAAATTCAGCTTTTAAAAGACCAAAGGAAACCATACACATGAGTTTTTCCTTTTCTCTAAGTGGATGGTAACTTAATGAAGTCTGAATTTGTGTCAGCCTTGGAAAGAACCACATAGGCTAATATCCTTTACCTTTAATGAAAAGGAAAAAAAGTATTTTCAGAGCACTGATATTAATATATCCAAATCTATAGCAAGGGCCTTAAAAATACAATGTTACCTTAATTAATGTTCCTAATCCCCTAATGGAAAGAATATGAATATGGGGTAGGGGGGATGTCTATGCTTATGATGGCAAGAAAATTGGCTAAGGATTTCCTCCAAGTTCTGAATGCCACCTAAACTATAAAAATGATAATTACAGAATGGGGCATAGAAAAATGAAATTCAAGTTGTTTGTTTTTGAACTGCTATTAGCTCATGGTATATATTCAATACTGACATTTTGTGAAAGAAAGAATGGTGAATACTGTTTAAAATACACTCAGGTTTGATTGGTTTCTTAAATTGCTTTATAAAGATCCGGAGCCATTAACCATAGCCAGTGTTTAAAGTTTCAAGAGATGAAACCAATAATGAATCTTATAGTTATGTATTTAAATTTCTCCACCACTGGACTGGTTCAACTTTCAAATTGATAAAGTTTTTTTCAAATCCTTTATGTCCATAGGATCATAGATCCACAACTGGATATACTTTAATTTCTACTTTATCTAAAATCCCAGATGTAAATGTTGAGTACAACTCCCTCATTTTGTAAATGAGGAAATGAAGACTCAGTGAGATTGTCACTAACTCATCACACAGATAGTAGCAGAACCAAGATATGAAATATCTTCTCATACAGAGAGCCCTCCCTCAGTACTGTCCACCAGGACTTTAGGCAGCACTATTTTATACAAAGTTCAAATTCCCCTGTAGTTTCTTGAAACCTTTCCCTCCTTCTCTTGATAAAAATATAATTTTTACACTTACTATAAAAAGATACTAATACCAATTACTAAAGAATTCCGTTTTTAGCTATGACTTTAAATAACCATATTTCCTTTCACTAAATCTTCTCAACCTTCATAAGCCAAACTTCACCTAAAATGAAAGTACCAAAACACTACCAATGAGTATAAATAATTATCAATATGTATATTTAGGAAGCATGCTTTTTTTTTTTTTAACATGCTCAGAATATTTTCTACCTTGATTACTTAAAAGGCAATGTCACTATGGGTATTTTTAATTTTAAAAAAATTCAAATATATCGTATCATATGATCTTCTCAATGTCTTTTGAAGCAGTTTCAATTTAATTCACTATATCTTGAAATAAGGTCCAACAGATCATCATTATATTATATATGATAGTCATCTGGATTTCCATCTCATTTTCTACTAGACTAGATTCCAGAGAAAGAACCATGTATTTTCTAAACTTATTGCCTTCCCCTTTACTCAAAGTTCTTCACATAGAGCAAATATTTGTTTAGTGTGTATTGAATGATTGAATGAATAAAAGACATTTATTCTCCTCAATTGTTTCTTAGTATTTCTAATAGTTATTTTTTTATTTGTTTGTTTGGCTTTTTGGTGGAGGGATCTTTGGAGCAGTTAGAACTTACAATTGCATTGTGATTTCATCCTCCCAGTGAACAATGAGGACTGTGGCTATGCAACTTATAGAGAGTTGCTTATAGAGAGATAAGGGAAGGATGAGTGGTTTACCCAGGATTATAGAGGAATTCATTATATATCAGAGAAAGAACTCAGGTCTTCATGTCTCTGAATTATAAACTATCCAATAAGCCATTCTGCATTTCATAGTCTATCACCATATTTATTCTTTTTTATCCAAGAACCTTCCCAATGTAATATAAAGCCCATGTTCTCCCTCATGTAGAAGAAAAGTCTGATCACCTGATTCAGTCATTCATCCAACCCCCAAAGGTAACACAAGAATATATTGAATATTGCTGTCCATCTTCCTTAGGTTTTGACAAAAGGCTAAAATGTAAATAAAATCAACCTTGAGAGGTAACAAAATGCTCTTCTAATACGATGATCAATGACAGGAGTATTCTGTCAAAGTTAAAGGTCTCAGTCTTTCTTTTGGTTAACTATTGATAAACTGGTTTTTTTCCCCCCAAGAATGTACTTTGTAAGGAGATTGTATTTAGGTATTTGTTAGTAAGTTTCTATTGTGTCAAAGCAAAATATATTAATATATTTCTGTAATTTTTTAACATGTTAATATTTCCATTTCTTCTAAAACATAGGAAAAATATAATCTTTTTCTTAATGAACATTATTACTGTACTATAATGCTTTCACAATCTGTTTAGATATGCAGAGATTTTTTTTGTCTGTACTCCAAATGACCTCAAGATGCTATGCTTTTAAAGTTCTATTTGAGTTTGTCTGTCACCTTTCTCACTATATAGCTGTTAGCTATAATTTCTTTCTGCCATCAGTGTGCTTCTGAATATCAGTTACTCTTTGTTCTTACCTGTTTCTAACATGCCTGGGAGGCAGCCACGATGAGATAGATAGAGGGTTGGTCTTTGTAAAACATGGTTCAAGTCTTACCTCTCGCACTCTGATTAAGTGATCCTAGGAAGTCACTTACCCTCTCAGGGTTCCAAAGAACCCCTCAAAGAAAATATACAAACTGTATAACAAATGTTAATCTGTGCTGGAGTTTCCTATGCCAATGAAATCATAGGTCTGGTAAAAGAAAAAAACATACTCATAAATATGTGTATTATTTGTAATTCAAGTCAATAATTATTTATTAAGCACTTACTACGTGCCAGGCACCCTGGTAAGGAATGGCTATAGGGGCAGCTAGATGAGGTAGAGTTAGATAGAGATAGATGAGCTAGTAGATAGAGTGCTGGGCCTGGAATCTGGAACACCTGAGTTCAAATATGGCCTCAGACACTTATAACTATGTGACCTTAGGCAAGTCATTTAATATAAAAGCTGTTGAACATAAAGAGTTTATGATGGTAAGTTAATACGACAACCTATTCCAGATATCCAATAGGCAGTTAAAGATGAGAGACTGGAGGTCAGGAAAGAAGTTAGGGCCGGATAAATAGCTATGAGAATCATCTGCAAAAAGATGGTCATTTGAAACCACTGGGAGCTGATGAGATCACCAACAGAAATAGTAAAGAAAAAGAAATGGGCCCAGGACATAGCCTTGGGGTACATTCATAGGCAAATGAAACTGGGGATCAGTTAAACAGGTAGGAGAATCAAAAAAAAAACTAGTGCCATGGAAACTCAGAGAGAAGAAGGTATCTAGATGAAAAGGCTGATTGACAGTGCTAATATACATTCATATAACATGCATAGATAGTATATTGTATGTATACATACATGTCACATGCACGTGTATATGATTCATAGGTGGCACGTGCATACATGTGACCACGTGCATATATAGTCTTTATACATTGCATGGATACAAGCACAAATAGATTATTGTTGCTGTGTTCGTCCTTTGTTTTTGAAGAAGACCATGACATCAGAGAAATGAGGACATGACTTGCACTGGACTTTGTTTTGAGGGAGGGAGGGCTGAGCCATCTGAATCCAGTGACCAGATAGTCATCAAGACGAGATTATATGTATATGTATTCTATACATGTATGTACATGTCTACGTATTCTACACATGTATGTATAATACCTTGTAATATGTATGCATAATATAGTATACATTGTGTAATATATTATATTCATAGAAACCTGTTGGATTAGAAATTAGATAACATCTATCTTGACTTTTTGAGAAGATTTTTTTTGGTTTCCTTCATTTTCTCAGTTGCTGTTCTATATTAATTTTATTTACATCATTGTAACCATTGTGTAGGTTGTTTTCATCACTCAATAATTTATACATTATTACATTTGTTAGAACTAGCTAATCATCTTTTTTCTTCCCTTATATAGGAGACATTTGAATTTTAGTGATTTTTAGACCTATTTGATACTCAATTTTTTGATATCCAAATTATATTTCCAATTTAGCATTTAATCTTCAGTAAGGCTCTTATATGTGTATGCATATTTTAATTAAAGTAGGTTTCATATGTTTCCCTATTCTACTTTTACCTTTCAACGTAGTTTACTTTGCAAATAGTTCTATAAACCACCTTCATTTTTATTTTATTCTCTCTCTGCTATCCAGCAAGTCTCAGAATTATCTTCCTATAAATTATTTTTCATTTCTTTGAAAACTAGAAATGTAAAATAACAAGTGAAGCCATCAGTAATCCCTAAAAAGTATAGCCAACTATATAAAAAGTGTATCCATGTACAGGTGGATAGCATACTTGACCAGCTTCTGACAGTCTAACTTCGTTACTGCATTTGTAAACATGCCCTTTAACTCATTCATTCACCAACTTTTTTTTCATTCTGTGCCTTGGTGTCCTTGTTGGCAGAATGGGAACAATGAAGCCATGATATCCATCCCCATGCACCACAAAGGCATGCAGGGAGAATGAATAGCCATAAAGTACTTCAAAGCTTGGTGAGAAAAGACACTTTAGAGTATAAACACCATCCAACTGTTCTCATCACTATTAGTGAGAAAAAAATGCGGCAAAGAAATGGCATGATTATAGTAGTCTGCATTCAACCAAATCAGAAAGCAGACCAGTGGTGAATCCCATCAAAGATAAGAATTACTTCGACCACTCCTTCTTTCCCTCCAGCCACTGAAAGAAATTGTTTCTATACCCATGTTTAAATAGGCTTTCTACCTTACTTTCATTTTGTTTAAAATCCACAGTGCAGTGTTGTGCTTAAATGAAATTCCCATCTGCTTTTACATATTAAGAGAAAAGAAGTGCATTTTAATGCACAGATTGGACATTAAATCATTTTTTGCTGGAGGTTAGCTCAAATAAATAGTAATTGTGAAAATAGACTGGGAGATGCAGATGAAATAAAATGAGAATAGACTATTAACAGCTCACATCAGATATCCTAATCATTTTTAATAATAATTCAGCTAAAAGAAGTCCTTTTATAATGATGGGCAAGGCGATCTCACCCATTAATATTCACACTTAGGCATGTTTTAGGTAGTACACTGCCAGTGACTATTCTCGTAAAATAAAAATGAATAAATAAACGAAATGAACATGGCATTAAACACTGTTTAAAAACTCTCTTTTCATTGGTTGGACAATCACCTCTCCATTCACAATTTTCAGACACCCATCTCATTGAGAAATCCAAGATAATTTAGGCAAAAAATTATGATTCCATCAACTGGATGTTTCAGAAAATAGCCATTTATTTGTGAGACAAAAAATAAAATGAAATGAAGTGAAAAACGCAGAACTGATGAAGTTACCTTCCTGCACAAACTACCCTCCCTTTCTACAAACCCAGGAATGCTGCTTCTTATTTGGTACACTGTATTTTTTTTAATATATTTGACATTGTCTTTGGTTTCAACTTTGAAACCTCTAATTCTGGTTTATACTGTGAAAATGGGAGCTAAACCCCTGAAAATGCAAATCAAAATAATTAGGCACTTGGAAAGAGATTACAGAAAATCTCAGGGTTCAGCTTATTTGAAAAGAGGAAACAATAGCAGGGCAGCCTGGGAAGTTGCATCGTGGAAGCCCAGTTGTTGTACAGCAGGTGCAAAGATAGAGCCTATAGTGTCACTGCTGGGCTTGCATTGCCCCCTATGGTTGCTAGGTGTCAGTTCTGGGGAGAAGAGGAACAATGTGCTATGCTAGTTACTCATCCCTGCTCTCAGCTGCAGCTCATTTCTTCGGAGATAGCCTTTCAAGGAGCTAGAGCATCCATTCAGATTTTGCAGTAGGGGAACTATAAATGCCTGCTTGTCCATTCATATTAAATTGATATATAAATGTTCCTGCTTTTATCACATGTACAACAATGCCTTTGCATCTTTACGTATATAAGCACAGGGCAACAAGATATGAGTGATCTGTAAAAGCAGAATGCTAAAAATTCTTTCCAATTACAAGGATTCTGATAGTGGTTTTAGAGGACAAGTTCTTAACCTAGGCTCCACCTACACTAAAAGGTCCATGCATAGATTTCAGTGGGTCTTTGAACTTGGGGAAAAATTACATCTTTATTTTCACTAACGTCTAGCTTTTAATACTTCCTTCTATTATTTTCTTTAAAATAATTATTCTAAGAAGGAATCCATAGGTTTTACCACCCTGCCAAATGGATTCATCACACACACACACGCACACACACGCACACACACGCACACACACGCACACACACACACACACACACACACACACACACTTAAAAATCCCTGCATAGAGTTTGTAAATATCTGAAGAAAATAATCTCTCCCCTTTCTCTGAATTTACATTTTTATTGTCCTTTTATCAGAAATTTTATCATTTAAATAATATATTCTCTTTTAAATTATGTGTGCATTTTATCTAGAGCCAGGGCAAGCCATTTACAGATCAGATTTTAAAAGTTCTCTTCATCAGAAAATTGTGTCCTCTCTCTGGTACTTTCCACTAGAAGCTTTGAGTCCTATACGTAGTACATTGTCATTTGATCTAGCAAATGAATATCCAGACATAAGCAGTATGCGTTAGCAATAAAAACATGTATATTTATAAAAATCAGTATTTAAAAGTGTTACTTCTCAGTGCAACACCTTAAATGCTTAAAAAATTTAAATCTGAAACAGACCAGTCCTATCCCCTTAACTTTGTGGATGAGGAAATGGAGGCCTGGGGAGCTGAGGTGGTTTACCTACATCATTTAGATAGCACGTGGCAGGAGATCCAAAACTAGCAGGTCTGGCACCGGGGATCAACTTTACAGAAGTGAGGCAAGAGAAAGTAGCATGAAACATATGCTAAAATAAACTTTTTTTCAAAAGAAAAATCCATTAGGGGTTAGAGGCAGCAGCTAGGCAGCACAGTGGATAGAGTGCTGGTCTTGGAGTCAGGAAGACCAGAGTTCAAACAAGACCTCAGCTACTTCCTAGTGGTATGAGCTTGGCCAACCACTCTGTTTGCCACAGTTTTCTCCTCTAAAATGGGCATCATATAGCACCTACCTCCCAGCATTGTTGTAAATATCATGAGATATTGGTAAAGCACTTAGCACGGTATCTGCCTTAAAGTTGGTACTACATAAACACGAATACTGTCGTTACTATATCACCATATTATTCTTATTTGATCATGACCATCATCAATATTATTATATTGTGACTCTTAGGATACAGAGATCCAACAGAGCAGAGACCCTGAAAGGTTGGCCCAAATGGAGGAGATATCTACCAGTGACTTCTTCCCCTTGAGGACACTGCCTGCCTGAGTGGTTGTGTTTGCAGGGGGGATCAAGTGGTTCAGATAGGAAAGAATTTATCTGGGGTGTGGCCACCAGAGGGAAGAAGTGGGTAGCTTCCTATTTCAAGGAATTATTCTTGCTAGCTTATATTTAGACTACTTAAGAAAACAAATATTGTTTTGCCTAAACTCTAATGACCTGGAGAAAAGCCCTCATAACATTGCCTTAGTTATAGTTCTGAGTGGTCAAGCCTATTATCTGAAACTTGAATTTCTCCCTCCAAATCCAGTGTTTTTCCAGTTGTGAGCCTTAGGCTATTGCTTTCCTTACTTTATCCCTAATCCTGAAGTCATTCTTGTCTATTGAGCTAAAAGTGTGGAGAGATGAGACCACAGATGTAAGGTAGACTGTCAAAGAGTTAACTGATGGATTGATATATATTCCTGAGTACTCATTTTAATTAGTAATTGTTAATAATACTATTGCCCCTGAGTGTATTTAACATCCTTTAACAGAGCATCTCAGAGTATTGTCTGAAAGTAAGTTATTTTATTTTTGCCAAAGGCTGGGATTAAATATAAAATCCTCAGTCTAACATTTTTGATTCTCCACAAATTGACTCACATATATTCCCAATCTTATATGTGTGCGTATGTACATGTGCATGTACATGTTTGTGTGTATATGCATGTATGTACATATGCATGTATGTATCACTTCCCTTTTAGCTACACAGTCCTGCTAGGTATTTCCCATTCTTAATATTCTATTTCCCACCACCATACCTTTTGCTGAAGTGGTCTTACTAGTTTGAAACATACTTAATTCTCATGTCAACCTCTTAGACTCACTAAATCCTTTGAAGATCTTGCTCAGATGCTACCTTCCACAGGGGTACTTTTCAAATAAGTCTGTTGTTAATTCATTCTGTATGTGTGTGTGCACGTTCGAGCACGTCTCCTTCTTTCCCCCCCTTCTTCCTTTTCCCATATATACTCACTAAAGACAGTGAGGTATACTAGATAGTAGGTCAGCATCAGGATCGATAGGACCTGGGTTCAAGTCCTACTACTGACACATATTAGTTGTATGAACATGGCACTTGCTTCTTCATACCTCAGGCATTTCTAAGTTTCATAACAGTCAGCTAGGGGAGCTCCTACGTTGGTAGTTCTTATGAAATAACAGATCCACATGCTGCATTGTATATACTTAACTGTGTATATGTTATGCTACCATAGCAAAATTCAAGTTCCATGAGGGCAGGTACTGTTTCATTTTTGTGTTTATAACCCTACCTCTTAACAAAGTAGGTGGCATATGGCACAAATATCTGTCTAATTGAATTAGATATTTTGTATATAATTAATTATCCCTATTATAATAAAGAACAAAATGTGGCCAAAGATTGTAGAGGAAGCAATGATATTTCCACTGGGAGAACTAAGGTCTCCTACAAGACATCAGACAGTAAAACCAAAGTGGATAACTCCTCATATTCATCCCCAAGATCAAAAAGGTCAATTTTTTTTAGCATGGGGTTCAATGATATTTTATAGTAGAAAGAGTGTTGGATTTGGAGTCAAAAGATCTGAGTTCAGTTCTGTCTTTGATATTTAACTGTCTATATAACCCTGGGTCAAGGCACTTCTTAATTCTCTCAGTTTTTGTTGTTTTAAATCTGTAAAGTGAGAAGATTGAACTAGAACAGTTCTCAATGTGTGGTCAATAGATCTCTGGGCTCCCTGACTCTCTTTCACAGAATCTTTCAGGTCAAATCTATTTTCGTACTAATACTAAGACATAGTTGCTGCTGTTTTTTGACTTTCATTTTCAAAGAGGACAGATAACTTCACAGAGGGATGTCCTGACTTGAGCATGAATTGGATTTAAGTGAGGCACAGTTGCCCAATGTAGTCAGCCTTTCAGAACTGTTGGAAGTTCAGTGACAAGATAAAAGTCAAGATGACTGGTGATGGGTTGAGGATGCAGTGAATTACCTTGGAGTCTTTGATGTCTAACCAGGCTCTAAGTGCTCTATAGCACCTGATTCAGTCCCACCTTCATGACAATTGGAACAAACCATTCTCATTTGCCCATTCCCCCTGGAGAAAAATCTTCATAGCTTGGGGTAGAAATCCCCCTAACTCATCAGTGGGTTTGAAGCCTCTCAGTTACGCTCAACCTGGTTTAGCCTATCTGCCACTATGGTTTTATGAGGCTGTGGTCCTTATGCCTTCTATTAACTTCTTGGAGCACAGGTGAGAGTTGGGTGACTGATTGGACACCAAAGGTAGATGAGCAGTCCTGAGAGGGCTGGCAAGTCCTCACACCAGATGTGCTAGTCCTCCCTTAACACCCCATTAGATTATTTGATTATTAAAATACTCTGCCTTTAAGAGGTAATCAGAATGCATGCTATCACAGGGTAGGGGAAAGGGGAGAAATAGGAAGAAAAATTGGAACTCAAAATTTTGTGGAAATGAATGTTGAAAACTAAAAGTAAATACTTTTCAAAAAATAAATAAAGATACTCCTCCCTTTTCCAACTACATATCTGCAAGGCTAGATTTTCTTTAACCAAAAAAAAATCCCATTACAATATATTAAATATGGAAACAGAACTGGAAATCCAACTATCATCTATTAAACTAGACAATAGAGATTTGCAAAAATATGTAAAGTAATACTGTTGTCACTAATTTTGTTGCTGCTGCTGTTTCACAGAATATAGGCCTTCAACACAGGTTTTCCTAAATGAGTCTGTCTCTCTGTCCATTAAATCATATAGTTTGCATTACATAGGGAAGCATAAATCATTGTAATACACACACATGCACACACACGCACACACATGCACACACACACACATACACACATTCTTCCCTAAGTAAATGACCACTTTTAAAAGTATTCCATAATCAAAGTTACCTTCCAGCTTAACACTAACACCATTCTACTTCATGCTAGTAGGCTCTTCAAAAGATTAAGAAAGATCCTTGGGAAAACTGATGAAACCCTTGCACTACAATGACCCTCTTTATGACCGTGCTAATCAAGTCTAAGGTAAATTAAAGGATGTCTTATTGTACTATCCTACCATTTTGTTCAAAAACACTATTTCTAAAAAAAAACAAAAATATCAGTGATTCATTTTTGTTCCTCCTAAGAATTAGAGCCTAGTTACAGTTATAACTCATTATTTGTTAAGTATCATAAAAATAAACTTTTCATGATTTTTTGTTTCATTTTTCTAGATTCAATACCAATCAAATCTTTTAGTCACTATTTATTTACTATGAAATGTTGGTTCCTGTTTTAAGTGGGTTCACTCTAAGTGGCCTTTTCCCTGTACCAATTATCCTTGGATAATGAGGGCCTTTCATAGTTAAGTCTGGGGTACTTGGGTTGACAGGTCACAAGTCTGTATTATAATAAACTGTGTTAATGTATGTTAATACTTCCTCTACCCAGAGGGAGTTACTCATTTTTTTCATATTCTATATGCTTCTATTTCTTTTTTCCTCCTTGCTTTCTAATATAACATCCCTTCCCAATTTCTAAATAATCGTTATTTATATAAACTAGTGAGTTTCCAACCAATGTTGGTGTTTGATGCTTTAAAAATAACCCTACTCTCCCACAAGATATTGAAGGTACCACTCTGTTTTTCCTTAACATGCTGGTCATAGCATAGAATTTGGATTACTATAAAATCCCTTTAGATGTTCTGAATTTATTCACTATCTGGAAAGGCCCTTCACTTTGAGATTTGCTCCTTTTATACTGAACATTCAAATGCCTCAAATTCTATCCTTCCTTTAAAATCTAATATTGAATCTCGGCAAAACAAGGTGGGAAGTTAGGGAATGCCCAATATAGTGGAGGGAGAAGAAAGAGCTAAAACACTAATATATGACTATAACAATTTGTTTTCCTATGGAACAGAACACAATAAAAGATCATTTTGTCTCAAGTTAATATCTGTTTTCATGCATCCTTGCATACAGTCATTCTCATGCTCTACCATCTCAGGACCCCTCTATATTTACAAAAATTATTGAGGACCCTAAAGCTATTTTATGTGGGCTATGTCAGTCAGTATTTATCATGTTAGAAATTAAAATTTTTTAGTATTATTATGAAAAAAAATTGGCTTCATGCACCCTGAAGGCATCTCCAGATCATGCTTTCAGAATCATTGATCTACTAAGTTCTAAAAAGAAAATTCTTATTTTTCCATTTTTTCATTTCTATCTCCAATTCCTGGTACAATATTTTTCACATAGTAGGTGCTTAACAAATATTTGTTGAATCAAATTGAATCTAGCAATATTTAGTTACGAAAGTGTGAATAGCCTGGAAAGTTAGAATATTGTAGTTGACAGGTATATTAATGGACATTCAGTTCAACTCCATACCCTACAGAGAAATATCCACCCAAAAATCCCTGATAAATGTGTATTCAATCTCTTCTTGAGTATTTCCACAGATATAGAACTGACTGTCTAATAAGATGGGCCATTTCATATGTGAATACCTTTAATAGTGTAAAATTGAAAATTGATTTTAATTCTATTTTGCTATTACAAGTTAAAGTTAATATGCCTTTTTGCAGTTCCTTCCCCAAGTAAACTTCATCCATCCTCTTCCTGGAGTGACTTGCCTAAAGGTCAAGCTTTTGTCTTGTAGTTATCTCCACCTTTGTAACCCCACCCATCAATCACTTTTCAGAAAAACTTGATTAACCTAAAAGGTCAAATACCATCAATTTAAACTACTACAGCAACTCTCATTGCCTGAGAACCTCTACCATATGTCTTAACTGTGGTTTCAGAAGAGGGGAGCCAAGTGATGTGATGAATTCTGGCTATCTCACCTACAGCTAATCAGTAGAAGACATACCTGAGTTTCTCTAGATTTTGCTCTGCCATTTTGTTAGTTGTTCTAAAAGATTCTGTAAACCCAAATAGCCATTGTCTGCATTTATTGGTAATTATCAGCTTTACTAATAAATGGATCACTCTTGGAACTTTGTCTCTTGGGTTTACATTTATTTCTACCATACCAATAGTTTGACAATTATTCCTTATATTGAATGGAAATCTATTTGCCCTAAGTTTCCACTCATTAACCCTAGTTTTGCCCAAAGAGATCCAATTGCTCTTCCAAATGAAACCTTTATAAATATTTGAAAACAGTTATTTTCCCCATTCTTCTCCAACCTAAAAAGATCTCAGTTCTTTTAACCTTTATTTTCCAGATCCTTCAGGATCCTGGGAAATCTCTTCTGAATGCTTTTATTTGTCAATATCCCCCTGAAAATGTGGGAGCCAAAAATAAATATAACGCTCAATATTTTGTCTGACTAGTCTAAATATGATACTGTTTCCTCCTTTTCTAGAAATACCATTTGTCTATTAATGCAGCATAAGGCTGAATTCATATTTTTGGCAACCATGCCACAATCTTAGTTCATTTCGAGGTTTTTTATGAAGTAAATCCCCTAGATCTTTTTCACATGAAATTCTATTAAGCAAGGGTTCCCTGCGTCAATATTTGTATGCTTCATTATATGTAAAGATATATGAAAGTAAAATTTCACCCTGTTCATTTTACTTCATTATTCAAACTTTGTCTTGATTATTTTGAATTCTGATGCTATCATCCCGTACATTAGCTATCTCTCTAAGTCTTTTGTCAGCTAAAAGTGAAGTCAAAAAATCTTACAGTGAAAGGACAAGGAAATCAAGTAGTCTGATCCTCTCATCTTTAACAGATGAGGAAACATGTCCTGAGAAGTCAATCAATTTGACAAAAATCACATAATTAGATATTAGCAAGAGAAGAATTAGAACTCAGGCCTCTAACTTACAGTCCTATATACTGTATTGTTTAATATATGCCTTCAATGTCTTTATATCATTAATGAATATATTTAAAATTACATAGCCAAGTATAGAGCTCTGAGGCCCACTATAGGAAACCTCTTCGCAGACTGACCTTGATCTATTATTAATCAGTTCTCTTTGCTATAGTCATTCAACCAATTCTGCATCTATCTGTATTATCTTCTATAAGAGGCTGTCAACTTCTTTCCTGTAAGATAGTCATAATTTTCATTAAATTTGCCTACTTCCCAGCTTTCTTCTTGCCAGTTTATTTGTTACATGACAAGAAATCATACTCAGAAAACTTTACTATAAAACCAATAGAAATTCCCATGTTGGACGTCCGTCCTCATTGGTGGCTTGCATCACTCACCTACTACATGTAGGCTCACATTCCACATACTTCATTGTACTCCCTGACTTTCTTGTCCTCAGATGCCTCACTGCCAGGGCCAGAAACGATGCCTGGAGAGGCTTTTCTTCAAAAGGCCTGAAATTTCCAACCTAGAGACTCACTGGACTGATGGGTGGTTGCTTCAGCTCTCTGCTACATCTAGGCCTGCTTCATTCCACTCCTAGGCCTTCTTTACCACCTGCCTTGCCACCCACACATATACCCCCTTTCAATAGATCCCCTCTCTTGTGCAGTTCTTGAACCACAATCATAAGCTCATAGGATCATAATCAGATTAAAAGCCATCATGCTCCATTT
>JAQQSK010000505.1:5128-18055 GCA_028658325.1 Potorous gilbertii
CTATTAGAGTTATTGCTCATAACAAAAACAAAACTAACAAAAACCACATCATTATCTCAATAGATGCAGAAAAAGCTTTCGAAAAAATACAGCACCCATTCCTATTAAAAACATTGGAGAACATAGGAACAAAGGGAACTTTCCATAAAATAATAAGCAGTATCTACCTAAAGCCTTCAGCAAGCATTATATGTAATGGGGATAAGCTAGATTTATTTCCAATAAGATCAGGGGTGAAACAAGTATGCCTACTACCACCACTATTATTCAATATGGTACTAGAAATTTTAGCAGTAGCAATTACACAAGATAAAGAAATTGAAGGAATAACAATACCCAAAGAAGAAACTAAGTTGTCACTCTTTGAAGATGATATGATGACATACTTAGAGAATCCCAGAGATTCAAGTAAAAAACTACTTGAAATAATAAACAACGTTGGCAAAGTTGCAGGTTGCAAAATAAACCCCCACAAATCTTCTGCATTCCTATATATTAGCAACAAAGTCCAACAGCAAAAGATATAAAGGGAAATCCCATTTAAAGCTAGAGCAGACAGTATGAAATATTTAGGAGTTTACTTGCCAAAACAAACCCAGGGATTATATGCACACAATTACAAGACACTTTTTGCACAAATAAAGTCAGATTTAAGTAAGTGGAAAGAGATCAGTTGTTCATGGGTAGGCCGAGCTAATATAGTAAAAATGACAATTCTATCTAAATTAATTTACTTATTTAGTTCCATACCAATTAAACTATCAGATAATTATTTTCTAGAGCTGGATAAAATAATATCAAAATTCATTTGGAAAAACAAAAGGTCCAGAATATCAAAGGGACTAATGAAAAGAAATACTTGGGATGGTGGCCTAGCCCTACCAGACCTCCAATTGTATTATAAAGCAGAAATTATCAAAACCACTTGGTGTTGGCTAAGAACCAGAGGGGTAGCCAAATGGAATATATTTGGCATCCAAGACACAGTAGGCAAGGAATATATCAACTTCTTGTTTGATAAACCCAAAGACCCCTTTTGAAAAAGTGCTCTCCGTAACTACTGATTAGAGAGATGGAAATCATAACAACTCTGAAGTACCACATCTCACCTATAAGATTGGCAAACATGTCAGAACAAGAAAATGATAAATGCTGGGAAGGTTGTGGGAGAGTTGGACTGCTAATTCATTGTTGGTGGAGCTGTGAGATCATCCAACCACTCTGGAGAACGGTTTGGAACTATGCACAAAGGGCTACAAAATTGTGCATGCCCTTTGACCCAGCAATATCGCTACTAGGACTGTATCCCCAAGAGGTTACAAGAATGGCAAAGGAAGCCTCATGTACAAAAATATTTATAGCAGCACTCTTTGTGGTAGTGAAGAACTGGAAATAAAGGAGATGCCCATCAATTGGGAAATGGTTTAATAAATTATGGTACATGAATGTAATGGAGTACTATTGCACCATAAGAAATGATGAACAAGAAGACTTCAGGTAGGTTTGGAAGGACTTATACAATCTGATGCTGAGTGAAAGGAGCAGAACCAGGAGAACTTTGTGCACAGCAACGAACACAGTGTGCGAGAGTTTTTTTCTGGTAGACTTGGAACTTTGTAATAACACAAGAACTTACTGAAAAAAAAATCCCAAGGACTCTTTTCTAAGGCAAAATATCTTCCACACGCGGAGAAAGAAATATGGAAGGCATTCACAGAATGTAGTAGATCATGTTTGTGTGTGTGTGGGTTTTAGTGTATTATATTTTGATTTGTCATATATGTTTTCCTTTTATTTTAGTGCGACTACATAGCATGACTATAGTGAAAGTGTGCTGAATAGGAAAGTATATGTAGAACCTATACAGAATTGTATGCTGTCATGGGGAGGGAGGGGGATAGTGGTGGGAAGGGCTGGGGGGGATACAATCTTAATTTTAAGGAAGTGATTGTAGAACATTTAAAAATAAAATAATTTATTTTAAAAAAAGAATAATGTTTTATATCAGGTCTGTATAACATATGACCCTTGCCAGAGAAAGGATTTCTGGCTGCCCATGAAAAATTTAGATTTGCCACTGCACACTCTTCTTTGTCACAAAGCCCATGGCAACAAATTATTATTAGTCATTTTCTAGTCAAACGTGTCTGACAATAAGAAGTTTATAAGTTGTGCAGGTCTGGCTTAAAAGTATAAAATAACACATGTTAAATTACAAAGGAAACCAATTACATTGCAAGAGAGCCAGTTGTTTTTTTTTTTTTAAGTTCCTAAAATACAGGCCAAGAATCCCTGGAGCACTAGTTGGAAAGAATCGTTAAGATTATAAAATTGACTTATATAGAACCTTAAAATTTCTCTTCCAACTCTGATGTAGGGATGAAGTTGATACTGATCTGTAATGAATGGACTTACCTTGCTAGGACAATTAATGAAATCCCAAAATATAACTGACTTCTTAAAACAAAATAAATAAAAATGCAATAAACTATAGTAATGTTACATTTAAAAAAACCACAACAACAAAAACAGGAACAACAAAAAACAACAGAATAACCCAAATGTCAAAATAAATTCAAAAAGTTAATGAGGAGAAGAATGCTATGAAAAGCAGAATTAGCCAAATGGAAAAGGAGATTCAAAAGCTCACTGAAGAAAAAAATTTCTTTAAAAATTGGAATAGAGCAGATGGAAGCTAATGACTCTCTGAGATATGAAGGAAGTATAAAAAAGAAATCTCTGAAAACATAAGAAACAATATGAAATATTTCGTTGGAAAATAACTGACCTGAAAAAGAGATTGAGGAGAGATAATTTAAATAATATTGGTCTACCTGAAAATCAGGACCAAAAAAGAGTCTAAATGACATCTAACAAGAAATTATCAAGGAAAACTCTCGTGATATTCTGGAACTGGAGGGTGAAATAGAAATGGAAAGAATTCACTGAGAACCTCCTGAAAGAGACTGCAAAAGGCATATTGTAGCCAAATTACAGAGTTCCTAGGTCAAGGAGAAAATCCTACGAACAGTTAGAAGGGAACAATTCAAATATTGTGGAAATATGAGCAGGATAACACAGGATTTAGCAGCTTCTACACCAAGGGACTGAAGGGCTTGCTCTATGATATTCCAGAGATCAAAGGAGATAGGATTAAAACCAATAATCTTCTACACAGCAAAAGTGACTCCAGGGAGAAAATGGAATTTCAATGAAATAGAGAAATTCCAAGTATCCTTGTTTCAAATACCAGATATTAACAGAAAATTTAACTTTCCAGGACAAGAAACAAGAGAAACATGAAAAGGTAAGCAGGAAATGGAAGTCTTAAGGAACTTACTAAATGTGAACTGTTAACATCCCTATATGGAAAGATGTTATTTGTACCTCAAGACCTTTTTCATTATTCATGAGCAAAGAAAGAACTTCTACAATGGAGGGAAAGTGGGGTAGATGAAAGGAAATGAATGGGGAGGAGCTAAGATGGCGGAGTAGAAAGACACACATATACTAGCTCTAAAACCCCAGCCTGTAAAATATCTGTAAAGATGAAATCCTAACAAATTTTGGAGTGGTGGAAACCACAGAAAAACAGAGGAGAGGACATTTCTGTTCCCGGAAAGACCTGAAAAACCCTCAGCAAAGGTCCATCGCTCACGGGACCAGAGCAGAACCCAGCCCTACCTTTGCCAAGCAGGCCCAAGAGGAGGAGATCAGAGCAGTCTTCAGGGGTGGAACCTCTAGCGGGCATGAAGGCCCCTGCACCCACAGGTGCTACAGGTCAGTGAGAGACACTTCTGAGCTGGCTGAGAGGGGAGGAGGGTGTCTCTATAACTCAGGCCCCCTCGGTGGGGGGGGGCAGCAGCAGAGGCAGCAGTGGCCAGGGGCTTCCGGAGTAGGTAAGACAACAGATCCATTACTGAAGATTTCCACATAAATCCCCTGAGGGAAATGAGCCTGGAACCCGGCTCTGCACCACCTGAGAAACTGAATTTAATTTTACACTGAATAGCACCCAGGCCTGCTACTAAAAGCCCTGAGGCTGGGGAGCAGCATTTGAATCTCAGACACCAAGCACTAGCTGGGCAGATCTGGGCGGGGGTGGAGAGGAATCTCAGAAGTCAAGTAACAGGCTAGGAAAATGCCCAGAAAAGGGAAATAAAAATAAGACCATAGAAGGTTACTTTGTTGGTGTGCAGATGTTTCTTCCTTTCCTTTCTGATGAGGAAGAACAATGCTTATCATCAGGGAAACACATAGAAGTCAAGGCTTCTGTATCCCAACCATCTGAAATAGATATTCGATGAGCTCAGGCCACGGAAGAGCACAAAAAGGATTTTGAAAATCAAGTTGACAGGCAGAGGAAAAACTGGGAAGAGAAATGAGAGAGATACAAGAAAACATGAAAAACGGATTAATACCTTGAAAAAGAGACCCAAAAAAATGGTGAAGAAAATAACGCCTTGAATAGCCTAACTCAATTGGCAAAGGAGGTTCAAAAAGCCAATGAGGAGAAGAATGCTTTCAAAAGCAGAATTAGCCAACTGTTAAAAGAGGTTCAAAAGCTCACTGAAGAAAATAGTTCTCTCAAAATTATAATGGAACAGATGAAGGCTAATGACTTCATGAGAAACCAAGAAATCGCAAAAAAAAAAACCCAAAAGAATGAAAAAATGGAACATAATGTGAAATATCTCGTGGGAAAAACAACTGACCTGGAAAATAGATCCAGGAGAGATAAATTAAAAATTATGGGACTACCTGAAAACCATTATCACAAAAAGAGCCTACACATCGTTCTTCCTGAAACTATCAAGGAAAACTGCCCTGATATTCTAAAACCAGAGGGCAAAATAAGTATTCAAGGAATCCACCAATCACTGCCTGAAAGAGATCCAAAGAGAAAAACTCCTAGGAACGTTGTGGCCGAATTCCGGAGTTCCCAGGTCAAGGAAAAAGTATTGCAAGCAGGTAGAAAGAAACAATTCCAATATTGTGGAAATACAATCTGGATAACACAAGATCTAGCAGCTTCTACATTAAAGGATCGAAGGTCATGGAATAGAATATTCCAGAAGTCAAAGGAACTAGGACTAAAACCAAGAATCACCCAGCAAAACTGAGTATAATTCTTCAGGCGAAAACCTGGTCTTTCAATGAAATAGAGGACTTTCAATTATTGTTAATGAAAAGACCAGAGCTGAAAAGAAAATATGATTTTCAAACACGAGTGAAGAAAAGCATGAAATAGTAAACAGCAAAGAGAAGTCATAAGGGACATACTAAAGTTGAACTGTTTACATTCCCATATGGAAAGACAATATCTGTAACTCTTGAAACATTTCAGTATCTGGGTAGTTGGTGGGATAACACACACACACACACACGCATACACATACACGCACACAGAGAGAGAGAGATCACAGAGTTAATTGAGTAGGATGGTATCTTATCTTAAAAAAATGAAGTTAAGGGGTGAGAGAGAAATGTATTGGGAGGAGAGAGGGAGAAATGGAGTGGGGCAAATTACCTCTTACAGAAGAGGCAGGCAGGAGACATTTTAGTGGAGGGGAAAAGAAGTTTACTCTCATCACATTTGACCAAGGAATGAATAAATTAAAATGCACATGCACACTCATTTTGGTATGAAAATCTATCCTACAATACAGGAAAGTGGGGGAGATGCAGATAAGCAGGGTGGGCAGGATGATGGAAGGGAGGGCAGTGGGAGGAGGGAGCAATTTGAAGTCAACACTCGGGGGTGGGACAGGATCAAAAGAGAGAATGGAAGCAATTGGGGGCAGGATAGGATGGAGGGATATATAGTTAGTCTTACACAACACGACTATCATGGAAGTCATTTGCAAAACTACCTAGATATTGCCTATATTTAATTGCCTGCCTTCCTAAGGGAATGCGTGGGGAGGAAGGAATGGGGAGAAGTTGGAACTCAAAGTTTTAGGACCAACCGTTGAGTATTGTTCTTGCTACTAGAAAATAAGAAATATGGGTAATGGGGAATACAAAATTATCTGGCCCCACAGGACAAAGGAGAAAATGGGGTAAGGGAAGGGAGGGATGATAGAAGAGCAGGCAGATTGGCGATAGGGGTAATTAGAATGCTCAGTGTATTGGGGAGGAAGGAGGGGAAAAGTGGGGAGAAAATTTGGGAACCAAAATTTTGTGGAAATGAGTGTAATATGTTAAAAAAATAAATTTATTTAATTTTTAATAAAAGGATATAAATGAGCCTTACTGTCATGGGATTTGGCTTAAAGAGGGAATAACACACATTCAATTGTATATGGAAATCCATTTTATCCTGCAGGAAGTCAAGGGAGAAGGAGATAGGAGGAGGAAGATAATAGAAGGGACAGCAAATTAAGGAAAGTTTTGTTCAGAAGGAAACCCTATTGTGGGAGGTTAGGTCAATGGAGCGAATGGAATAAATGAAGGGCAGGCTAGGACAGAGGGAAATGTGGTTAATCTTTTAGCACATAACTATTTTGAAGTTCTTTGAATTATTACACATGTATGACCCACATTGAATTGTTTATTTTCTCATTGAGGGTGACTTGCTAGAGAGGAAGAGAAAATAGAACTCAAAACTTTAAAAATGAATGTTAAAATTATTTTAACATGAAACTGGAAATTAAGCTATACAGGCAATGGAGTATAGAAATCTATTTTGTCCTACCGGAAAATAGAGGCAAAGATGGATAGAAGAGTGAGTAACAAAAGTGAAGATAAACTGGAGGAAGGGGTGGTTGATTTTCATGGTCTCTTGGGTGGGAGTGAAGAGAATTGGGGAGAAATTTTGAATCAAATCCTTGCGGAAGTTAATGTTACGAACTGAGAATTAAAAGATATGTGTGTTTGTGTGTTTATGTATGTATGTAGAATGAGGTATGAAATAAAATCAGATGAGATGTCAAAGTACATCCTTAACAAATAAAAAAAAAGATTGGGGATAATGCCATAGAAAAAGAGGAAGGAGGAAAATGTGATAAGAACTATAGATTCAAGAAGGTATTATTAGTAGCAGAGCACCTGAATTATGAGTATTCTGAAGAAATCCGGTTGCCCAAAGAGAGATTAGAGAGATCATTCAATGTTAATTAACATATCTTCTTTTTATCTTTGTTATCTTGTCTAAAATATTCTCCTGACTCAAAAAGTAACAAGCATCAAGAAAATTAAGCTTAGCATATGGGTTACAGTCTGACACTTTAGTCAGAAGCAGATATCCCTTGTGCACTGAGAAAATCATTGCTTTGTTGTGTCTGGCAAAAATACTACCAACTTACGGAAATAGGTCAAGTGGATGAGTGTGTGTACATTTGTGTGTATGTATATATACATACATACATACATACATATATATATATATATATATATATATATATATATATATATATATACACATATAAAATCAGGTGTATGCATACATATGGGTGTATACATACATATACATACACACATACTTTCATTTCTTTTTG
The DNA here is from genome assembly GCA_028658325.1 of Potorous gilbertii. Lineage (NCBI taxonomy): Eukaryota > Metazoa > Chordata > Mammalia > Diprotodontia > Potoroidae > Potorous > Potorous gilbertii. The sequence goes on from JAQQSK010000505.1 coordinate 12,628, forward strand.
CTCCAAAAGCATAAAGACATTTGCTATATCAAACTAGACAGTGTGGAGAAAAAAAGACATTACTATTTCAACTGTCTGCTGCAAATAATATATTTTTAATATAGATCTAAATTTTAAAAAGAAAGATGTTTGAAATAAATAGATGAAAAGAAATGACATAATTATTAGGAGAAACATCTAAGATTGTTCGCCTTGTTACACTACTCAGGTATATCTGAAAATTTGAGACTTGTCTATAGAACAACTTGACTGAGTGTTTCGTTTTCTTTTTAAAAACAGCTTTGTATTTTACAGAGACATAAAGTAAATGAACTAGAATAGATTCACAAGTGCCCTGAAAAAACAAAAGAATACCCCCTTGCTCGCAAATTTATTCAAGAAGTCCTGTGACCAAGAGAAATAACAGTCAAAATGTTTTTTCAAGTGTTTGGCATCAAAGGAATAGAGCTGAAAGCAAGAAAATAAATTGTACTGAAGAAATGATTTTTTTTTGATTGTTGAATATTTCTTTCTTTTTTTATTTTTAAATTTGTTTAACTTTTTACATTCATTTTCACAAGATTTTGGGTTCCAAAATTTTCTCCCCATTTGTCCCCTCCCCCCTCCCCAATGGTTCCTGGTCTGTCAGGACTTGTACAAACCAAACCTTCACTTGGACAGCTCCTTCCTTCCACTTTAGAAGTGATTAACCTGAATTTATACTGTGTGCTTCTTTGGAAATCCTTCACAGAGCAAGTAGTGTCCTCTCCAGTGAATTTTGGGTGGAAAAGGCTGTCTTGATCATCCTCCTGGGTCTCCAAGGTGTGGGTAACGACTTCCTCTGCTATACATCTTTCCAGCTTGCTCCACTGCAGTGTGATCCACGTGACTCCAGCTAGAATGCGCCTTGGTGCAGAGGACATCTGAGGAATGTTTCCAGAAGTACACCATCTCCTGGCTGGGTTCACTGGCGTTGATGTCACTGTGAGCGGCCAGTCAGAATGTGTATTCCATTGTAGGACAAAGCTTTGTCAACTTACAATGCTTTTGGCTCCCAAAATAATGTTCTCTGAAGTCACTGTTCCTTTTCCCCTCATCCCACTCTAAAAGGTAGCTGGTGACCTTTGAACCATTATCGATTGGTGCCTTCCGCTGTAAGGTGAGTGAACATCTGGTTCCATGTGGAAGCCTGAGTGGGTAGGGACTTTCCTGGGCAGAACTGTGAGTGTTGAAACTAACAGGTTCACAGCATGGTCCCTTTACATTGCATATACCCTGACATGATAATCTATGGCTGCTCTAAAGTCTTTCAGGCTACATTCTAATTCTTTTCCACTGTAAATGATCTTGTACTTGCCATCTCCTCATTTGTATGATAAGGTCACTTCATAGCTGTAGGGGGTAAGGTGGGCTGCTGTGGCTTGTATCGCCACCTGAAAGGACAGTGGGAGGGGACCATGTGAGTAGGACTGTCCTTGCCAAGACATTAGAGACCTGTGATTTCTCATTTCCTGAAAGGATGTCGTGAACCCTTTTTGCTTCTGAGTCATGTTCTTGGGAGTCAGAGTCATTGGATTTGTGACTACTTCTTGCTCTCGGCCTTCTTGATGCCAGACCTTCGCCACTGCCTCCCCCGCCACCACTGCTCATGGCATCGTGACCTTTGCTATAGCCATTGTAGACAGCAGTACAGTTGTTCATTTGGCTTTTGTAGAGAGAGGAAGGAAGGCTGTTAAGACTAATCTGGCTGTCAGTCCTCCTTCAGTTTTTGTTGTGCTGAGGCTTGCTGTATTGGTCTTCTTTTGTAATGTAGCTGGACATTCCATATAGTGGTATGATTTCTTGCTCTCCGTATAGTGTAGGGGGAAATGGGTGCAATGGGAAAAACCCAGGTGGCATTACCTCCAGATCTTGTGATGGGTGGATAGAAAGATGTTGTGTAAGTTGTGGATAAAGTGAGGATGGTGTGCAAGGTACGGAGTTAAGTGATGGATTGGAGAGATGGCTGAGGGATAGCTTGGGGGATAACACTCAGGAGACTGGGGCATGACCACCACTAGGCAGACTCCTATATTGTATTCAGTCACCTGGGATATGTATCCTGGGGGCAAATGGATGAGGGAAATGGATCCATTGAATGACACGGGAACTTCAGCAGGTCCTTGAATGCACTGAAGAGTTCCATCGTCAGCCCTGATCGTAAAACTTTCTGCCGGATTAACTTGAACTAGAATGACCTGCTAAGGTTCGTCTCCATTCACCAGAGGAGGCATCATGGCAACCTCTCCACTCAGCAAAGACGGCAGTTACAGAGGGATTTGGTAGGTCATCATCATGGTGAAGTACATTCATGAAGAGTTTTACTCAACTGGCTTCTTTCCTGAGCGCTGGAGCAGGGTGAGTGCCAGGGGCACGTAAGAGACTGAGTTGCACCCTGCCTGCCTGCCTGTCGGCCTGCCTTCCCTCTATTCAAGCCAGGCAGCCAGGTCTCCTTCAAATCTTGGATGCAATAGTTTTGTTTGTGCAAAAATTTTTAAAACCACTTTAGTATGCTGCGGGACAGAAAATAAATCCATATGAATCAAAAGAAGCTCTAAATACTTGGAATACCTCAGAAAGGAGTAGATAGAAAGAGAAGTTTTACTTAAAATAACTTCATAAAATATAAAATACTTGAGAGACTCTCTGCCAAGAAGAAGAACTCAATGCTATCAATAATCACACGAAAAAATAAATGTGCTAAATCACTATTGATTAGCGAAATGCAAAAGAAAAAAGAAAAAAAAGAAAGTGAGATCCTATCTCTTACCTATCACAATAGCCAATATGACAGAAAGAAAGAGAAAATGACAAATCTTGAAAAATTGTAATACTGATACACTGTTCATGGAGTTTTAATTAATTCAATCATTCTCAAAAAAAATCAAAATTTGAAATTTTCTCCAAAGGGCTGTGAAATTGTGCATACCTTTTGTCCTAAGGTGAGTGTCACAAAGAGATGAAAGTAAAGGAAAAATTATTTCTTTAAACAATAATATTTATATCATATCATTTTGTTCCGACAAAGAACTGGAAAGTGAAAGGATTCCTATAATTGTTGGATAGCTGAACAAATTGTGGTATATGAATGTAATTGAATACTATGCTACTATAAGGAATGACTAGCAGGATGGTTTCAGAAACAAACAAAACAACTGAGATTTATATGAATTGAAACAAAGTGAAGTGAATAGAACCAGAATTTTGTCCACAATAACCACATTAGTACAGTTGTGCTTATTTATAAAAGACTTAACTACGCTTACCAAGAAAATCATCCAGGATATTTCCAAATGATCAATGATGTTAAATGCTAACCACTTTTATTGAATGAACTGATTACTCCGACAGAAGAATAGAGCACACATTTTTAAAACCTTTCTTCATTTTTCTTATTTTTATTTTGTATGTTTTCTTTTGCAACATGAAGGCAGAATTACAATCAACACGACTTCACATATATAAGAAATACATTGTTTTCCTCCCAAGAGAAAGAGGAAGCCCATGAGAAGGAATTTATTTGGAACTCTAAAAGAAATCACTCTGATTTTTTACATAGAATTACAAAACATTTAATGACATAAATAAAAATGAAGTGAAAGTTTGAGAAAGCTCCCATTTTGAGAGTTGTATTGAATCATTTATGAGGAGCTAAAATTACTCCTTTGTGGCATAGGGTGACTAGTTGAGATTATACTTCACATATGTGTAGTTCTTTAAACATGTAAAAAGGGGAAATTATCCACAAGGTGGTTTTCGGTAATGTCAAAGAAACTAAAAATGTTAAGAAACATAAAGGCTGGAAGGAGATCAGAATATCTGGAAATTAAAACATGATTTATCTGAAAAGATGAAGAAAATATACAAATATACTGTATAGATATATAGCTATCAACATATATGTGCGTGTGTGTGCACGGATTGAAAACAACATGGAAGGAAACATAAGAGAAGGCAAAGTTGAAGTTTAGTGAGAATAAAGTTGAATGTGGGGGCAATTTATTCATCATATGCAAAATTTGTAGAAGGGCTGACTCCTAAAAAAGGCAATCTCTACAGTAGCTCATGTTGTTAAAATAAAGAAAGGGAAAGAGGATGATAATAACAGTAACTCCAATTTTCCTAATAAGTTAATAGTTCAAGCAACAATCATTATAGATAGAGTGGATTTGAAGAGAAGAGCTCCGGAAATATTGAAGAGAGGTAGAGTTTTGGAGTATCACCTATGGAGAGTGACATAGGGAACCAAATAGGAAAGGCCTAATTGTATTGATACGTAAGGAAATTATTCTATCTTTCAACAGTTTGAATGTTTAGTTTCCTTTAGTACTACTTTATGGTGATTGAGTAGAAGTGAAGAAAGTATTAACGGTGAGTAATCCAGCCATATGCTTCGATAAAGTATAAATAAACTGGAGAAGGGAAATTCGATATAGTGTGGAGAGGAATGGGTTAGCTATAGAGTTGAGACTGGGAAAAGAGGAAAATGAAGTAACAATAGGATTGGAAACTTGAGGAAATATTGAAGGTTAGAGGAATTGGAGATACTGGGGAACACCACGACTAGATTGAGAAAGGGAGAGGTATAGGGAGAAAAGGAATGAAAAGAAGTTTAGAGAGCAACATATCAGTTATTAGTATTATTATTACTATTGGAGGAGTGGAACACTTGTGGGTAAGGGTTGTAATCTAGTATATAATTAATGGTATATATTGATGAGGTAGAGTAGAAGAGAATGTCATAAGCTATCACGAAATTAAAGAACTAAATAGTTAGGATATTTGATTTAGCATCAATATGCATTGGTGTCAAGTGGTTAGCACAGTGGATGAAACCTCAAGAAAAGAGTCAGGAAGTGCTGAGTTCAAATCTGCTCTCTGACACTGATCAGATGTGTCATTCTGGTTGAGTCACTTACCCTATTTGCCTCAGTTTCCTCATATGTAAAATGAGCTGGAGAAAGATATGGCATACCACTCTTGTATCTTTGCTGAGAAAATGCCAAATGGGGTCACAAGTAGTCAGAAAAGAGATAAGAATAACTAATCTGCAAAAAAAAATGTGGTTAATTCATTGTTGGATAATGGTAAGAATTAGGGTAATGGAAAAAAGCAAGACAACTAACAGGCTCCTTGAGAATGCTGAAGAACGATCAAGGGAACATTCAGCTTCCATGATCTTTGTAAGGTGAAATCATATCTCATTTAGGGTCAAGTGAATCTCAAAGAAGTTATTGAGTGATGGTGGCAAAGGGAGAGTCTAGAAGTGACAATTCAGATCAAGGAGTAACCCAACATCCATTGTAGCATGGGGTGATTGGCAGTGAGAAAGACTGTGAGAATAGTTCAAATCATTCATCAAAATACACCAGTGCTTAAACAAGCAGAGAAGCATGATAAATAAGGCCTT
>JAQQSK010000506.1:0-17999 GCA_028658325.1 Potorous gilbertii
CATTTTTTTGGGTCTCCTTTATCAAGGTATTGACCTGTTTTTCATGCTTTTCTTGCATCTCTCTCATTTCTCTTCCCAGTTTTTTCTCCACTTGTCTAACTTGATTTTCAAAATCCTTTTTGAGATCCTCCATGGCCTGAGCCCATGGGATACCTATTTCAGATATTTGGGATACAGAGGCTTTGACTCCTATGTCTTTACCTGATGGTAAGCAGATCTCTTCCTCGTCAGAGAGGAATGGCGGAATAATTTTTCAAGAAAATAACCTTCTATGGTCTTATTTCTTTTCCCTTTTCTGGGCATTTTCCCAGCTTGTTACTTGTCTTCTGAGAGTCCTCTCCACCCCTGGCCTAGGTCTGCCCAGCTAGTGCTTGGAATCTGAGATTCAAATGCTCCCAGCCAGTTACTTGACTTCTGAGAGTCCTCACCACCCCTGTCCTAGATCTGCCCAACTAATGCTTGGGGTCTGAGATTCAAATGCTGCTTCCCAGCCTCAGGGCTTTTGGCAGCAGGCCTGACTGCTCTTCAATGGGAGCTTATCTGCTGGTGCTCAGATGGGGGCAGGGCTGCCTCTCAGGCTCAGTTCCCTCAGGGGATTTATGCAGAGATCTTTTGTAATGGAGCTGCTGTGGAGCTCTTGCCTGCTCTGGAAGCCTCTGGCCTCAGCTGCCTCTGCCTCTGCTGCATTGGCTGCCTCTTGAGGGGGTTTGAGTCCCAGAGATACCTGCTCCCCTCTCAGCCTGTCTCTCTCACTGACCTGTGCGTCTGTGGGTGGAGGGACCTTCGGACCACCAGAGATTATGGTCCCTGAAGCCTGCTTGGGTCTGCTTGCTCCCCTCAATGCCGCATGTCAGGGCAGGGCAGGGGAGGGCTCCACTCCCATCTGGTGTGTGATGGTCCCCTGGGGTTGGTTTTTCAGGGCTCTCTGCAAAGGAAATCTCCTTCACTGCGTTTCTGCACAGCTTCCCCGGTTCCAGAATTTGTCAGGAGTTTTTTTTAGATGTAATCCATGGGCTGTGGGTTCGGAGGTAGCAAATGTGAGTCTTTCTACTCTGCCATCTTGGCTCTGCCCCCGACCTTGCAGTTTCTACACTAAAAGATCAAAGAATTGGAATACACTATTCCAGAAGGTAAAGAGGCTGGGATTACAACCTGGGATTAAATACCCAGAAATCTGAGCATAATATTCCAGGAAAAGAGGTAGATCTTAATAGAGGCATAAAAAGTAAATAGGGGAAAAAACACCTGTTACACAATATGCATAAACAATTTACATACCTGTAAGGGAAGATGATGATTGTTAATCCTGGGAATTGTATATTTATTATGAAATGTGAAAAAGATATACCTAGATAGAGGAAGTGGGCAAAAATCAAATGATATGATTATAGCAAATGTGATTTAAGTATGTGAAGGAATTTTAATGGGATATGTGAAAAGTAGAAGGCAGAAAAATATAAATCCCAATGCAGGAAGAGGCACAAAAATATATTATATTAGAAGTAAAGAGAGGAGGGAGATGAATATTGTTTGAGAGGTACTCTCAACTGATTGAATTCAAAGTGACTACAACAAGCTCAGTTAAGTATAGAAATAAAACTAACTGTTTAGGCAATCGGAGGCAAGAGGGAAAGAAAAGGGAAGGCAACCTAAAAGGGAGGAAAGAAGTAGTAAGGGAACAGGGTATTAAAAGGGAGGGGGTGGAAAGAAGAGAGGGAAGCCTTTGGGAAATGGTGGTAAAAAATTAAAACTCTGTTTTGGAGGGGAAGGGAGAAGGGAGAACTAAAAGTATAAACAAGGGGAAAGAGAATAGAGGAAAAGACACAGGTAATAATCATAACTGTGAATATGAATGGGATGAACTCCCCCGTAAAACAGAGATGTATAGCAGAATGGATTAAAAACCATAATCAAACAATATATTGTTTACAAGAAACACATTTGAAATGGGGAGGTATACATAGGGTAAAAGTAAAAGGTTGGAGCAGAATATAGTGTGCTTCAGCTGCTGCAAAATAAATAAATAAATAAATAAATAAGCAGAGGTAGCAATCCAAATTTCCAAAAAAGTAAAAACAGAAATAGATGTAATCAAAAATATAAGGAAGGAAACTATATCCTGCTAAAAGGTACCACAGACAATGAAGCAATTTCATTATTAAACGTATATACTCAAAGAGGTATAGCATCCAAATTTTTAGAGGAATAGTTAAGGGAGTTTCAGGAAGAAATAGACAGTAAAACTATAATAATAGGGGACCTCAGCTACCCCCTCTCTGAACTTGATTAATCCAACCTCAATATAAACAAGTAATAAGTTAAGGAATCGAACAGAACTCTGGGTAAGATAGATATGATAGACCTCTGGAAAAAATTGAATGGGAATGGAAAGGAATATACTTTTTTCTCAGTGGTATACGGCCCTTATACAAAAATTGATCATGTATTAGACCATAAAAACCTCACAATCCAGTGCAGAAAGGCAGAGATAGTCAATACATCCTTTTCAAATCATAATGAAACAAAACTTACATGTAATCAAAGGCCATGGAAATATAAATGAAATATAATCCTATAGAATGAGTGGGTTAAACAACAAATTATAGAAACAATCAACAAGTTCATTCAAGAGAATAACAAGAGTGATACAACCTCCCAAAATTTCTGGGATACTGTAAAAGCAGGTCTTAGAGGATGTTTTATATCTTTGAGTGCCTAAATGAGTAAAATAGAGAAAGAGGAGATCAATAATTTGAGTATGCAGATGAAAAAGCTAGAAAAAAAACAAATCTAAAATCCTCAAGCAAATACGAAATTAGAAATACTAAAAACCAAAGGAGAGATTAATGAAATTGAAATTAAGCAAATATTCAACTAATAAATAAAATGAGCTAGTTTTATGGAAAAATCAATAAAATTGATAAAACTTTGTTCAATTTGATTTAGAAAAAGAAAGAACAAAATTATCAATATGAAAAATGAAAAGGGCAAATTCACCTCCAGTGAGGAGGAAATTAAAACAGTAATAAGGAATTACTTTGTCCAACTCTATGCCAATAAATTTCACAACCTAAATAAGATGGATGATCATTTTAAAAGATATCAATTGCCCATACAAACAGTAAAGAAAGTTGTATACTTAAATATCCCCATATCCAAAAAAGAGATTGGACAAGCCATCAATGAAGTCCCTAGGAAAATATCTACAGGGCCAGAAGGATTTGCAAGTGAATTCTATCAAACTCTTAAAGGACAGTTACTTCCAATACCATTTAGACTATTTGGGAAAATTGGGGAAGAATGAGTCCTCCCAAATTTTTTTTATGATAAAAATATGGTTTTGATACCTAAACCAGAAAGAGAAAAAACAGAGAAAGAACTTTCTGTTACTTTTGTTGTTGATATGATCAATAATGTTCATAGTTTTCCTAATATTGAACCAATCCTGCATTTCTAGTATAAATCCCACCTGATCATAATGTATTATTTTTGTGATAAGATACTGTATTCTTTTTGCTAAAATCTTTGCATCTATATTCATTTGAGAAATTGGGCTACAATTTAAGTGATTTTCTCAAGAGATGCAGAAAAAACTTGGGCCAAATACAACTCCCATTACTATTGAAAACACTGGAGAGCATAAGAATAAATCAAACATTTCATAAAATGTTAAACAGTATCTACCTAAAATCTTCAGCAAGCATTACATGCAATGGAAATAATATAGATGTATTTCCAATATAATCAGGGGTGAAACAAGGATCTCCATTATCACCACTATTATTCAATATGGTAATAGAAATGTCAACTGTAGCAATTAGAGAAGATAAAGAAATTGAAGGAATTAGAATAGGCAAAGAAGTTAGTTATCACTCGTTGTAAATGATATGATGATATACTTAGAGAATCTCAAAGAATCATGTAAAAAAACTACTTGAAAGAATAAACAACTTTGACAAAGTTGCAGGTTACAATATAAGCCCATACAAATCTTCTGCCTTTCTATATATTACTAACAAAAGTCCAACAGCAAGAGACAGGAATAGAAATCCCATTTACAGCTAGGGTAGATGCTATAAAATATTTAGGAGTTGACCTGCCAAAACAAACCCAGGGACTATATGAACTCAATTACAAACCACTGTTTGCACAAATAAAGTGAGATGTAAGTAAGTGGCAAAACATCAGATGCTAGTGAGTGGAATAAGACAATACAATAAAAATGACAAATTTACCTAAATTAATTTACTTATTCAGTACCATACCTATCAAACTATCAGATAATTATTTTGTAGAGCTGGAAAAAACAATATCAAATTCATTTGGAAAGAAAAAAAAGGACTAGAATATGAAGGGAACTAATGAAATGAAATGCTAGGGAGGGTGGCCTACCTCTACCAGATCTCAAATTGTATTATAAAGTAGCAATTATCAAAACCATTTGGTACTGACTAAGAAAGAGAAGGGTAGACCAATGGAATATGTCAGGTACTCAAGACACAGTAGTCAATGAATGTAGCAATCTACTGTTTGTTAAACCCAAGCATCCCATGACCCGGGATAAGAATTCAGTGTCTGGCAAAAAATGCTAGGAAAATTGGATAGCAATGTAGCGGTGACTAAATATAGACCAATACCTAACACCATACACAAGAAGAAATATAAATAAAGTCCAAATTGGTACATGATCTAGGTATAAAGAGCTATACTATAAACAAATTAGTGTAGCAAGGAATCATGTATTTTTTAGATTTATGGAGAGGGAAATATTTTCAACAAAATAGGAGATAGAAAACATTACAAAATACAAAAATGGATAATACTGGCTATATTAAACTGAAATTCTTGCACAAAGAAACCCAATGCAAACAAGATTAGAAAGAAAGCAGAAAACCAGGAAAAAATTTTTGCAACTAATGTCTGTGATAAGGGTCTGATTTCTAAAATATATAGAACTGAGTCAAATATCCAAGAACACAAGTCATTTCCCAACTGATAAATCATCAAAGGATATGAACAGACAGTTTTCAGAGGAAGAAATCAAAAGTATCTATACCTATATGAAAAAATGCTCTAAATCACAATTTACTAAAGAGATGCAAATCAAAACAACTGTGCAATACCACATCACACCTATCAGATTGGCTTGCATGACAAAACAAGATGATGATAAATGTTGGAGAAGATGTGTGAGTTGGAACACTAATTCATTGTTGATGGAGTTGTGAGTTGATCCAACCATTCTGTAGAGAAACTTCGAACTATGCCCAAAGGGCTGCAAAAATGTGCATACCCTTTGACACAGCAATAAGAATAACTATCCCCAGGAGATCATAAAAATGCGAAAGGGTCCCAAATGTACAAAAATATTTTTAGTAGTAAAATACTGTTGTGGTGGCCAAAAGCTGGAAATCAAGGGGAAGCCCATCAATTGGGGAATGGCTGAATAAATTGGGGTATAAAGATGTAATGAAATACTATTGTGCTATAGGAAATGATAAACAAGAAGACGTCAGAGAGGCCTGTGAAACTTACATAAACTGATAACTGAGCAAAAGGAGCAGAATCAGAACTTTATACACAGCACCAACCACAGTGTGTGAGGATTGTTTTTCTGGTAGACTTAGCACTTCATTGCAATGCAAGGACTTAAAAAATTCCCAATGGTCTCTTAAAGTAAGCTGCCTTCCAGAGAAAGAAATATGGAATTCCATAGCAGAATGTAGCAGGTAGTTTTCTCTTGTATTACGTTTTGGCTTGTTTTATGATTTCTCCCATTCATTTTAATTCTTCTATGCAAAATGACTTAGGTGAAAATGTATTTAATAGGAATGTATGTGTAGAACCTATATAAAATTGTATGCTGCTCAGAGAGTGAGGGGAAGGGAGGAAGCAGGGAGGGAGCGGGAAGTTGAGGGAAGGGGGAAATATAAGTTACACAGAAGTGATTGTAAAAAAAGAAATCAAGTTGCAATGAACAAGTCTTCAGGTCATGAAAAAAGGAAATTTTTTTTTCACTCTGTAATGGAGAAAATCAAAGCAACCACCAAAGCAAACCAAAGCATTTGAATGCTTAATGTACTGAAAAAATAAACTTTGTACTCTTTTTGCATTCTTTAAGGAATAATTTGTGAATTTTTTCTAAATTCATGGCAACGTCCTAGCCTGGAGATTCTATAATGAGCAAAATTTCAATGGAAAAATCAGGTACAACTCTGTTTATATTACTTTTGCCTTTTGCATTAATATGGTTTGAGACAAAGTGTTCCTTTTCATATTTGGACACTCATATAGAGTGTTACATGATAATGAAACAAAGACTTGGCAAACTGTGTTTGAAATTTATTTGAAAGTATTGCATGAGCCTTTATTTTTACTCCTTTGAGAACTTTCAGTTAGATAAATAGTGTACTTTCATGAATTATATCAACTAAGAGAAAAACTATAAGGCTCTATTTAGGAAGGAATATGTCATGTATCTCTTAAATGCCATCTTATTCTTGTGTTAATAATATACCTTCTTTTAAATCATTTTTTAATGCCTAAGGAGATTTATTTAGACTTCATAAGATTTTTAGAGAGGCACTTGAGTGTCTAGCATAAGCTTTATTATACCATTAATGGTATTAGAGAATTAAAATGTGTTTCCAAAACAGTATTCATTGATGATTATTTATTGCTTTTTTCTCCATTTTTTCCACTTTCACTACCTTTTTGCATTTGTGGACTGTAGGGTTGTTATTTTCTGAATTAACATTGAAAAGGTGAGATGTTTTTTCTTACATTTGAATAAGTTTTGTATACCCTAAAAACTAACAAATACACTGAAAAGATATGCTTACATAAGAAACTTAAATGTATTTGAATGACTCATTATTTCTTGGTGATATTTTGCATGAATATATTTTTGACTTATGTATAACACTTTAAATGGCTGAAGTCAAAATTATGTTTTATAAATTGCTCTGTTGTAAGTCTTCCTGGCCTTTTAGGATAACTAGCCTTCACTTCCTACTCTATTGGTTTCTGTCTTCTATAGAGCCAAATATGTTCATGAAGCCAAAACTTCAGATGTAATTGCACTTAGTCACTCCCCTCAGATTACTATACATTCAATGAAATGTGTACATAGGAAGTTACTTCAGAAAAAAGTAATTCAATTTCTAGCTTGGTTTCCCATTTGGCACTGAACAATACCTAACAGTATAGTTCTGAGACCTGTAAGATCAAATTCTGATTAGCATCATTTTTAAGCTAAATTATCAGTACAATATATTCACTGATAGATTTTTTTGCTTTCAAAATTGGGATAGATACCTATCTAGCCAATGTGACAAAGTGGAAAGCTAAATACCACGTGGACTCACAAGAGTTAGCAATATCAGCACATGGTTGCTGATCTATATTGATAGATGGAGTTTCCTTACTGAGACCTCCCTTCTAAAAAAATATAATAAAGTCAACTCAGATATAATATCATGTGACTAATTAACCTCAGCATATTTTTCTGAGTGGAAATATATTGTGTACTCAATCAAAGAGTTGTGAAATCATTGACCTAGTTATTAAGGGAACAGCTTTCTAGTCAGAGCTATTTCATTTGTTGTGTGATTGTGGGTAATTGACTAACTTTCTAGCTCTTGGTTTCATCATTTGTCAAATTGGGGTGCTGCAATAAGTTTGTTTTGTATTTAATTTTGTATATTACTGTGTTTAATTATAAATTAATTAATTAATCAATGCAGCTTAAGGATTGGTTTTTTCGAAAACCATACATTTTTTGCAATCTTCCCTTTCATAGCATTGTTCTAATGAAATTTGATGTTTCCTATGAACTTTAATAGGCTCCAACACCCACTAAGTATTTTATAATGCTAAAAACTGAAATTCTGTGATATGTCAAAACTAATCTCTACATAAGCTTTCACACAAAGTATCCCACAGTACAAATTTTACACATGTGTAATATAGACTACTCTGGTAGAGGAATGACAGAGTAGAACATACTTAAGAGTAGGAATTTTTCTATTTTTTTTCACGTTTTACCCTGAGATCTAGCATACTATGTGACAGACAGAAGTTACTTAACTGATATCAGTCTTCCTAATAAGAAATATTTAAAGGTATGTAAATGAATTTCTAAAATATACCTCCTTTTGAGTATGAATGGGGGCTAGAATATAATACTTCTTCCTTTTTCCTTGGTTTCACTCAGCACAATTGGATGAAGTTAAGGGTGGTCCAATCAGATAAACCATATCGAAGGAGCAGTAATGAAGTGGCTCTTATTAAGTCATGTGTTTGTGTGCGTTTATTTATATCAAAACTTGGAATGCATATTATATGTGATCAGTTCAGGAGAGCTTAATATAAGACATCTAATTTAAGTAGAAGTAGTATATAGGAGCATTATGATGCATGCTTGCTTTTAATTCATCAGGAAGCATCTGTTGAGTATCTGTTATGGGCCAGATACAGTGTTATGCCCACCCCCTGTCCTAGCCCCTCAGCCAAAAGAAACAGTCAGATACTGTCCTCAAAAATCTTTCATTCTGTTAACCAATAATCACACATAGATAAGCAAATATAAAATATGTACAAAATAATTTGGGGGAGAAGAACTTATGTCGGGAGTGATAATGAAAAGCAAATGTTGAAAAGAGCTCAAGATACTATGAGGCCAAGGTTAGGAGGTAGTGTGTATCAGTCAGGGAAGGAAAGCCTTATAAAACTGCAGAGATGGGAAATGAAATACTATATACTGGGGGGAAACAAGTAGTCAGTTTGGAAGGACTGTAGAATGCACTACAGAGAGTAGTAAGGAATAAGCTTGAAAAACTAGGCTGAGGTTATATTGTGAAGGGCTTTAAAATCGAAACAAATGAGTTTCATGTTTTATCTTAAATGCAATTAGTTGGCTATGGCCAATGGACTTTCTTGAGGAGAAAATGAGGGATATATGTGTGTGTGTGTGTGTGTATAAATACACATACCTATACATATGAAGGAGGAGAGAAATACACACACACATATATGAGGAGAGAAATGAGGGAATACATTTATGTATATATATATATTTATATACATATATGTGTGTGTGTATATATACATATATATATATATATATATATATATATATATATATATATATATAAAATATACACACCTATGTATATGCATATATAAAAGTAGATATATTTTCCTCACACTATTCTACCTGCCAGGAAAGTATAAGGTTTTTTTTTGTTCTTATTCTTGTTCTTTTTGTTCTTGTTCTTGTTCCTTCCTCTCTCTCTTTCTCTCTCTCTTTCTGCCTCTCCTAATTTGATGGCTTTTATATGTGGGAGTCTAACAATTTTAATTTGTAACTTTAAAAATTGTCATATCTTGAACCATCTTGAAATGCTAGTACTTCAAGTTGCTGGTGGTGCTAATGCACAATTCACCACAGCACAATGCAGGCAACTCAAAACCAATACCAGAATAGATAACTCATACAAAGTGTGAAATCATCATTAAAGTTCAGAGATCACAAATACAAAACAAAAGTCGTTATAACTATATGTAGATTTTTTTTCAATCTTCGGCCATTTTGCTGCATGCAATGCTGAGGTGAACCAGTTTTATTTTATTGAATTCATTTACTCTCTTTTCTTCCTGAATAAAACAGTTTTGTAAATTTATGGTAACATTTTGAAATGGAAAATCTATAAAACTATTTTATTTAGTTTTTAATTATAGAAAAGTCTCACTATGCTCAGTCGTCAAGGTGTAGGGATTTAATTTAAAGAGTTTGTTATGTCTTCGTAATTTGAGGTAGCATGAGTAATTATATTGTTAAACTCATGTTTTACTTGACTTGTTTGTCACAAGAATCCTAAATAATGTTAGAATATTTCAGCATTCATTCTACCTATACAGATACAGAGTTTTAAAAAAATGACCTATTTAACATGAAAACATCTGTTTTCTTCACACAGAAGGGGGACAGGTGAGAATTTTGCATTTTGCAGTTATATGAACCAGTTCTCAGTGGTTGACTTTTGCCTCTTAATTGGTGTCTGCTTCTCTCATAAGTTCATATATGTCTTCCTCTGTTTTCTGCCCATTTTTTTTTCATTAGGTGAGATAGCCCTTTTTCACCAACATAACCATTGCCACCCTTATCAAGAAATCAACATATTGCACAGGTTTCTTCTTCATTTTTTACATCTTTCATTTTTCTAGCCATCATGGCAAACACACACACACACACACACACACACACATACACACACACACACATGCATAGCATCATTACCATCACAATCCATCTCATAGACTGTAATCCATTTCTTTTGGATTTTGACCTAATGGTTTCAGTACAATTCTACATTCAACGATTAAAAATGTTCTGAGAGACAGTTTCTGTGTAATTTAATAATTTTATTAATAAAAGCTACACATTTATTAATAAAATAATGGTCATTTTGCCATCTCTCTTAGACCAAAGATCCCTTATGTTACTGGGTTCATTGTTCATATGCTCTTCAGAGAGTATGTGTTCTGAAAGGGTTCCAATCAATATTGATTAGTTAATGATGAGTAAGGAAATCAGTAATGCAGTAAGAATCTAGGCTTTGTTACAGTGACAGACTTGAGGTATTTTACTTGGATCACAAAAATCTTGATCAAAGAGACTTATCAATTTCTGTATCACTTACCTGACAAAAGGTAGAATCAACACTTCCTTAGATCTGTCTCAGCAAACACAATTAACTACAATTAGTTCAAACTTAGAATCTCTTTCACTGCCTGATTAGATTTTCACTTGGGTAAATCTCTGCTATGATTTCCCATACTGGTTGGTCTCTGGATGAGGAAACAGAAAAGGGGAAAATATTTGTCCTAATGCAATAATTAGTTATTAAATACAAGAGATAAACATACATTTCTCACATAAGTTCTTTTATCACATTAGTTTCAATGTTTTTCTTCTCATAGAGGAGGATGAGCTATTGTGTGAGAAAGGCAAAAGAAGAAGTGACTGAACTGGGCTGCTTCTGTCCTTGGGAAGAATCTTCCAACAGCTCTACAACCCTGCTTCTTCGGCTTCGGTTGTTAATAAAGTTATTGCTACTGTTGCTGTTGCTGCTTTCTTCATTCTCTTTTTCTTCCAGTGTATGAAGGCGGAGAAAAAAATCATGAGTTCCCACTTTTTTGTGGTCAACAAAATTTTGAAAGTCATCTTTTGAATTGGCAGAAGAATGGAATACACTTTTTTTCTTATTTTCTCTTTATCTCCTAAAAGTCAGGAGATACACGTAAGTTTTATGTCAAAGTGGTCCCTATTGGTTTCAAAAGAAGGATTCATTAGTTTTCTTCAGAAATATTTGTGTGTTTCCTTTTTTATGAATGCCATTAAGTTTCTTGATTAAATTATGTATGAATGTTTATAATGTATTATATTTATACTAAGATAAGTGATTTTTGGATAAGCCTTGTACTTGAGAGATTCAATTAAATAATTCCCTTACTGATAAGAAAAAAAATTATCTTTATTTATTCTCATTCATTGTGGATGAAAATCTCTAGTTAAAAACTTTAAAGGACTTAAGATAAATGTGGTGTGGTACCCCAGAGAAAACTTGTGGCTGTTTAGGTAATTGGGGGAAAAAGTCTAACAAATCATTACCTTCATGATCAAGAATATAAATATTCATTCATATGCATACAAATGTATTTATGTACACATATATGTTATCATATGTGTGCATGATATATTTTAATAAGTATATATACATACATACACACACACACACACACACACACACACACACACACACACATATATATACACTCTCCTTTGTCATCTTGGCTCATAGCAATAATTTCTGATCTCACTTTTGACTATACCTCTGTTGGTTTTGTGCCTAAAACTCTTCCAGGTTTTAAAACTTATGTTAATGTGACAAATATTTTCAGCCGTTACTGCATTAAGGTAATCAAAATATTCAAATCTTTTTATATTAAGATACCTATACTTCGTTGTCTTTCTGAAAATCACAGATCAGATAAGCATAATCTTCTGATTCATCATTTTCACTATTCAAATAGGTCTAGGTATAAATATATTCATTCAAAAGTATTTTCCCTCACCTTTAAAAAACTAAAGAAAAACAAGAAAATAAAAGCAGTAAAATTTGATCAAACAAAAAAAAAAGATTAAAACATTTGAGAGGATTAGTCAGTGTAGAGATGGATGAAGTGAGTTCCCCAAAAATTTCTATTGGAATACAGAACTTTATTATTAGAACAATACAAGTCTCAAAAACCAGAACTGTTGTAAATTTTTTGCACATGCACATAATTAATGAACATCATTGTTATTTGTAAATTCATATATTTAGAGTTTCAAGGAAATGGAGAATTCACCTAGTCTAGTAAGCTCAAGATTATGGACAAAATGCTACTCTATCCATTGGAAACCTATAGTTTCTATGTTAGCATTCTCTCTACAGATGTAGATTTCATCCTCTTCATAGATTAGTAATGAATCTTCCTGAATCTTTGTACTTAAGAAATGGGGGAAGAAAATTGGATTAGTTGAATAATGGCCTAAAATTTACTCAGATCAAATATAAATTTATGTAGGTTATTGGAACTATATAATAAGGCTTATGAAATTGAAATGTCAAACTATTCACAGATAGCTAACTTGTTGGAATTGTGAAGTTTTTCAGTGAAATGCACATTTTCCCTTCCCAGAAAGTGAGGAGCTAGTAAAATTATCTTAAATAGATATCTGAATTACATCCATGTATATCATTTAAAAACAATAATTACAAAGTCATGAAGTATGTATAACAATTAGCATTGAAAATATTCTCTTAAAGTTAATTAGCAACAACAAAAACAGCAAAAAAGAAAACATGAACAAAAAATGCAAGTTTTTCTTGAATGTGAACTGAGCCACAAATATGTTTTGGATCACAATTTCAACTTTTCTCAAACGTCAAGTAGAGCTTTCAGAGGGAGCAAACCATAAATCGGACATACATACAAACTTCAGATTTTAGGATTAATCTTTTTTTTTTTTAGAACACACTTGCATTAAATTTAAAGCATTTTCCTCTTTTGATTTATTGTATTAAACAGAAGGAATAGTAATATTTAACACCTCAAATAGAAATAATATAAACTAAAAGTAATTAATATAAACTCAATTTACAGAGTCATGTTGTATGTTCAAGAATTTTTTTAGTTTTTGCTTTATTTTTAATTTACTTCTCTACATAACTACATAATTTCAGCATCTCAGAGTTAGATACAGCAAAAGAAAACTTCCAGTCCAACCAAAACTTGAATTAAAAGTTTCTCTATATTATTTCTAATGTGTTTATCCAGTACTGACTTAAAGAAAGACAGGAACTGAGTTTACTATTTACCAAGGCAGATAATAGTACTTGTATTTTCATACTCTCTCTCTTAAATAATAGAGTCAGTGCTATATGAGAGCCAACCTTAGAATCAGGAAAACCATTTGAATCCTACCTCTGACATAGGCTAGTTGTGTAAATTTGGGCAAGTTATCTAACTTCTAAGTGTCTCAACAACTCCTTAACTATCTTTAATTATTTAAGCAGAGATTAGTTGCTGATTTACCTTTCTTCCTGGGGTTCTCCCACTAGGAGTTCTCTACCCAGAAACAATAAGAAGCGTAGCCTATGATCCAACACAGTCTCCAAACCCCTGCCCAAAAAACTTTAAAATTTACAACAGTTCTGGTTTTTGAGACTTGTATTGTTCTAATAATAATATTCTATATTGCAATAGAAATTTTTGGGGGACCTCACTTCATTCATCTCTACATTGACTAATCCTCTCAATGTTTTAATCTCTTTTTTGTTTGATCAAATTTTACTGCATTTATTTTCTTGTTTTTCTTTAGTTTTTTAAAGGTGAGGGAAAATATTTTTGAATGAATATATTTATGCCTAGACCTATTTAAATAGTGAAAATGATGAATCAGAAGATTGTGCTTATCTTATCCGTGATTTTCAGAAAGACAACGAAGGATAGGTATCTTAACATAAAAAGATTTGAATATTTTGATTACCTTAATGCAGTCAAGGCTGAAAATATTTGTCACATTAACATAAGTTTTAAAACCTGGAAGAGTTTTAGGCACAAAACCAATAAAGGGACAGTCAAAAGTGAGGTCAGAAATTATTTCTATGAACCAAGATGACAAAGGAGAGAGATACATAGTTGAGATCTCCCAACTTGCCCTACAAACAACTCTAAAATGAAACTCAAATTGAATCGTCGAAGAGTAGAATCAACAAAAGTTCATGTGAAATAATTCTTCAGTCTGAAACAACCTAGGAGGTAGTCAGGGAAGGTCTGTCTCAAGAGGTTGGTGGTTGGGCCTAGAGTACTGCATGAATACTGCAATTCAGGCAGGCTTTGAGCTAGATACGTTGGCAGGAAGAGCAACTTTAGAGCTCTCGGACCATTGATGACAGGGTAGAATTAAAAAATATATATATACTGATCTAAAAGAGAGTACAGAAGGACATCTGATGGTGCTGAGGTCAGGAACCTGTTGCATTTCTAATATGCAATTCTGGATCATAGTCTCAAGGACAAAAACAATGGTAACAATTGAGGTTACAAAGGACTAAGAGCCAAGGTTACAGTTCCAGGGCAGGGAGGGGTGCTTGTGGTAACTTATGAAGGAGTAGAGACTCTGATCTCAAGTCTAAGAAAAAAGAGCACACTGAAAATTATGACTGCATGATAGTGGGTACTTGGTTTCAGGGCAAGGTCCAAGAGAATTGCTGCCACTGGTGGCAAAAGGAGAACAAGGTACCTTCCTGGATGAATACCAGAGCAGAGACCGGAAATAGCAGTAACCACACCTATTTATGGATCACACTACCTTAGAAGAATGAAAACAAAAAAAAAATTCTGGTCATCCAGAACTATCTCTGAAAGTAGCATATAAAAGCCTGTGGTTTGGCTGAGTGGCACCCCATTCCCAGGTGAACAGAGCCCAATTTAACATAAAGTTAAAAGTTAAGGAATAGACTGGAAAATGAGTTGAATGACAAAAAAAAGGAACCTGACCATAACAAGTTAAAAGGGGTCAGGGAAGATCAAGAAACAACCCAAGGAATAAAAGGCAGCTTATAAGCAAAGCCTCAAAGAAAAATAATGATGAGTTGGATGCAATTCCAACAAGAATTCCTAGAAGAGCAAAAATTATTTTACAATGAAATGAAAGCTAGAGAGAAGACTAGAAAAATTAAATGAGAATGAGAGAGAAAAATATGAATAGAGAGTCAATAGCTCAATAAAAGTAACCAAAAATACTAAAGAAAAAAAACATTAAAAAAAAAGCCGAATTGACCAAATGGTAAAAGAGGCACAAAAATTCACCAAAAGGAAAACACTATAAAAAATAGAATTGGAAAAATAAAATAATTGGCATGAAAATTCACTAACAAAAATAACTAGTTAAAAAGCAGAATTGGACAAAAAGAATTAGAAGTATAAAAGAAGTAAATGTTTACAAAACTAAATAAAATAATTCTATAAATTATGTGCTTGAGTCAGTATCAGCATAACTGCCTATTTTAATAACAAAAACAAAAGAAATTAGATATTATCTCACTACATGCCAAAAAAAAACCTTTGACAAAATAAAGCACAGGTGCCTAGTAAAAGCAACAGAGAACCTACGAAAAGATGAAGCTAATCTTAAAATGATAGGTAATATTTAGTTGAAATCATTAACAGGCATTGTCTAAGTTTTCCCAACTTAGAAAACTTAGAAGCCTTCACAGCACAATCTGTTGTAAAGCAAGGATGCCCATTTGACCTCTATTGTTTATTATTATAGTAAAATTGTTAGCTATAGCAATAAGAGAAAAAAAAATAAAGGAATTAAAATAGGTGGGGATGAAACAAACCTATTGCTCCTTCCAGATGATAGAATGTTATCCTTTAAAAATCTTAGAGAATTAACTAAATTAACTAAAAAGCTATTTGAAATTACTTTTAGCAAAGTTACAGAATACAAAATTAACCTATATATATCATCAGTACTTTTATATATTACCAACAAAGTCCAGTACCAAGAAACAGAAAGAGAAATTCCACTTAATAATTTTGTAGACAATATAAAATACTCGGGAGATTACCTGCCAAAACAAACACTGGAATTATATGAACACAATTACAAAATAATTTTTAGACAAATCAAGTCAGCTCTGAACAACTGGAAATAATACCTTAGTTGCTCATACGTAGGCCAAGAAAATATATTAAAAATGACAATTCTATGTAAATTAATCTATTTATTTAGTGCCATATAAAACCATCCAAAATTAATTTATAGAGTTATAAAAAATAATAACAAAATTCATCTGGAACTACAGAAGGTCAAGAATCTTAAGGAATCAACAAAAGCAAAAGGTAAAAGGCAGTCTATCCTTACAAGGTCTCAAAATGTGTTATAAATTTGTAATTACCAAAACAATTTATTACTAATAAATAGAATGTTGGATCAATGTAATATATTAGGTGTGAATTATATTATATTACATGACCTTAGTAATATAATAAATGATAGAACCAAAGATACAAAATTTTGGAATAAAAACTCAATATTTGGCTAAAAAAGCTTGGAAAACAAAACAAGCAAACAACCAAACAAAAAACATTAGTAGAACAAATTCAACTATCATTGAACCACATTCAGGACTATACAAGATTTAGCAGTTTTAGAATTATGGAAATGGAGAACTTGGAATATGACATTCCAGAAGGCAAAGTAACTACGATGACAAATAAGAAAAACCTACAAAGCAAAACTGAGTATAATCTTTCGTGGGGGGGTAGAGCTGGAGAGTTAAGAATGGTTGTTTCAGTAAACAGAGGACTTTCAAACATATGTCATGAAAACTTCACAGCTAAATAGAAAATATGACTTTTCAATATGAGAATAATTAGAAGCATAAAATAAAAAAAACATGAAAGAGAAATCATAAGGGTATTTACATGACTAAAGTATTTATATTTGTATAGGGGAAAGCAATTAATACACCTCTTATATCTTCAGTATTTTGGGGCACTTAGGAGTATGCATGGACAGAGCACAAAGGTGTAAATTGAATATGATTGTAGGTTTTTGAAAAATAAAATCAAGGGGGAAGAAACAGGAATTCATGGAGATTGTGAAAAAGGTAAAATAAACTATTTTTCCCCAAATATATGCCAATCAATCTGAAAATCTAAGTTAAATGAACAAATATCTGATATATATATATATATATATTTATATGTATATGTGTATGTACGTATGTATGAAGTATGTATTTCTGAGATTCACAGAAAATATATTAGCTGGTCAAACAACCCTATGTTAGAAAAAAAAATGAATAAGCCATCAATGAGCTCTCCACCCAAGACAAAACCAAACTAAACTCTCCAGGAACAGATGTATTCACAAATGAAAACAAGGAAAAGAAAGAGTTCTAAAAAATTCTTTTTATGTCACAAATTATGCCTATAGCTAAACTAAAAAGAACAAAAATAGAAATAACACTAAAGATCAACTTCTGTAAAGAATTTTGATGCAAATATATTAAAATACTAGTGAGGGAATTACAGCAATAAATCACAAAGATCATGCATTATGACAAGATGGGACTTACCAAGAATTTAGGGCTTGTTCAGTATTCGGAAAAGCAATTTCATAATTGACCATATCAACAAAAAAACGAACAAAATCATATGATTATCTCAATAGCTGCAAATTAAGTTTTTGACAAAATACAACCTTCTCTTTTTTTAAAATTTTTATTTTATTTATCTATAAATGTTCTACAATCACTTCCTTAAAATTAAGATTTTATACCCCCACACCTTCTCCCCCTACCCCCCTCTCTCCCTATGACAGCATACAATTCTGTATAGGTTAGACATATACTTTCCTATTGAGCATATTTTCA
>JAQQSK010000507.1:0-17982 GCA_028658325.1 Potorous gilbertii
ACAAATAGGGAGAAAATTTTGGAACCCAAAATCTTGTGAAAATGAATGTAAAAAGTTAAATAAATTTATTTAAAAAAAAAAAAAGAAATGATGAGCATGTGGACTTCAGAATAACCTGAAGTCATATGAAGTGATGCTGAGTAAAGTAAGCAGAACCAGAAGAACAGTGTAAATAGGCACAGCAATATGGTGTGATGGCCAACTTTGGTGTAGACAGGAACAGCAATATGGTGTGATGGCCAACTTTGGTGTAGACAGGAACAGCAATATTGTGTGACAGCCAACTTTGATAGACTTAGCTCTTCTCACCAATGCAACAAACACAATTCCAAATGACTCATTCATGAGGGAAAGGTTATGCACATCCAGAGAAAGAACTATGGAGAAGGTAGACTGAAACACACTATTTATTCTATTTTTCTTCTATTATTTTGTTTCTTCTTCCTGATGCTTCCTCACATTCTTTCTAATACTTCTTTACAACATGACGAATACTGAAATATGCTATTGCTTGTCCTTCACTTTCAAAGAGGACCATGACATGAAGATGATGACATGATTTGTACTTGACTTTGATCTGAATGTGGAAGGACTGTACAAGGTCATCAGCCTCACTTTCTCTTCCAGATCCATCTGGGTATACTGGCCTGATACTCATCAGGATGACTGGAGAAGGCCCAGGATGCAATGTGTGACCTTGACCCTTTTAGGCTAAGGTCTTATCAGATTCTCAATTTCAGTGAGGCCTCTTTAAGCAGTTACTCAAGGGATGGCCCCTCTTTTTTCTAAAAGAAAGAAAATTACCCAAAAACTCAGAGAAGACCCTCAAGGATCCTGGGTAGAAGAGACACAGTAACTCTTTAGCAATTACAGTCAGGCTGTGCTAACTGCATAGGGACCTGATGTCCAATCCATGAACTCCAGAGTGAACTGGGCTTAAGGCTTGCTCTTTGAGCAAGGAATGTAGACTGTAATTATAAAGGAGAATGGGAGCTTGTGGCTATGGAAGTGAAACTTCCTCTAGACAAAGCAGAGAGGAGAGAAGAGGAGAGGAGAGAAGAAAGACCAGGAGAAGCTACTCCCTCATAGTTTTTATTTGTCCTTTGTTCTCCAAGAGGACCATGACATCAATCTGATGATATAAATTTAATATGAAGGTATATAGAGAGCTGATATCAGATTGCATGCTGTCTTAGAGAAGGAGTGGAGAAAGAGGAGATAAGTTCACCTGAAATTCCTCCCAACAATTGTCCAAGGTGACACATTAAAAAAATTCAAGGAAGACTTGAAGCTGATAAGAACGGTGTATTCTTCTGTTTGGGGGTAGTGAGGGAGGAATCAATAGTGACTACTGAAGAAAGGAGAAAGGAAAAGCAACGATCAAGCAAATTTCCTAAAAGTCTGAAATAAATTCTTAATTAGATGAAAGTATGGAAAGGATTCTAAAGTGAGGTTATTCACAAGCTGGCCTCAACTGAGTGGTATGAAACTGTTTCTAGTCAACTAAAGAAGAAATCTCTATGGTTATAGGGAGGGGTTGAGATGACCCTGGCTGTGAGATGTCACGATCAAAAGCATCTGCTGCCATTGCCTGTATGACTGCTTCCTATCATTCAAGGAATAAATTCATTCATTGTATTATTTAAGTATAGAGAAACAAAACTAAATATGTGAGGAAGGAAGGTTCCTTAATTCAGTAAAAAAAATAATATTTTATAAGCTGTGGTGGGAGACTGAGCTCATGTAGAAGAAACACACCAATACTATTAATGAAAAACTAATTATTTCAACATGCTGGTAGAACTCAAGAACACTGGTGAGCAGAGTCAGACTGATGGATATCGTACAAGAGAGTAGTCACATCTGGAAAGCCTTTGATCCTTGAGAGGTCTCATCTATTTATCCAATCTGCCACATGTAGAACACGTGGTCAGCCAATATATTTGGCTTTCAATGCACTTCCATTTCATTTTCTCCCACTTCTAGAAGATGAGTCATTCTTTCAGTTTTTCTATTACTTTAGAGCAATTCTCTTTCAAGGAGGTAAAAATCTCTTCTCATTCTTTTGTCATTTTGAACTCTAGTTAAAACATTTACCTTCTATTTATAATCTTTATTTCACTGTTAGCTTTCTTTATTCTATTACTGAATTTTTGAGCAATTAAAGAATTAGACTTTTCCTGATTTTTTAGCTTCTGAGAATTACAAAATTTTCCTTTTCACATACACTGAGTTATGATTCTTGATTGCACTGTGTATACTCATGTATGAATAATCACTTTAGGAAGGCCATGCTTTTATTCACTAATAATTCATCTCCTGAATCCCTAACTAGCTTTCAACAGAACCTCTCCCATATTTCTTTCCTTCTCCACTTCTCAAATTCTCTCCTCCCCACCATTGGGTGAACTCATGTCCTCAAACTCTCCACATAAGTAGAGGGACAGCTCACACATCTCCATATTTTGCACATGGCTGCCTAACTTTGATCTTCTCACTGACTTTGTCACCCTGTTCCAGTGTCTGGTGTCTTTAGCCCAAAATCTCTTCCTTTGGTGTCTGGTCTTCCCCTAGAAAGTGTAAACTCTATGGGAACAGGCAGTCTTTTTCTTTTCTATTCAAATCCCAAGGCTTAACTCAGTTCCTGGCATGTAGAATATCAATGGCAAACACTTATTGACTACTGACTATCCAAACACTTTCATCTGAATATATTGTTTATTTTGCTTTAAAAGCCCATCATGACACAGACATTACTTACTTCTCACATTCACCTTATTTCCTGCCATCCCTCTCTGACACTGGCCTCCCTTACATGCCAGGAAGAAGACACTCCATGTCTACGCTCCAGGCAATTTTTCTAGCTCTCCTGAGTGGCTGGAATTCTCTGCCTCCTCATTCATGACTCCTTGGTCCCTTCAAGGCTCCACCAAAATTCCACCTTTACTGCCTTCATTCTATGAACTATATCCAATTGACTTGTCTTTATCTTTTGGGTAACTATCTGTGTCCTTGCTGTCACCCTGATAGGCTGTGAGCTCCTTGAGGGCAGATTCTCCTGTTAGCCCCTTTTTGCATAACCCCTACTGAGCACAGTGGCTGACACATAGTTGGCACTTAATAAATGTGGGGTAAATGGCTGCCTGCCTTCTCTCCTTCTCAGGACCTCTTCATGAGATCTTTTTTCTAAGAGCAACCATGTGCATGGCCATTTGCTTGTCCCCTCCGCACCTCGATCCTCTCCTCCCTAAAATTAAGTGCACTCACTCATTCCCCACACCCAGTTTCCTCACTTGTTAAGCTTTTTCTAGCACCTGGTCCCTTTCCCAGGGATTGCAAACATACTCATCTCTCCCATCTTTAAGGAAGCCTTTTCTAAATCTCAGCAACTTTTAAACAACCATTCTGTCTCACCTCCTTTTCTCAGGCAAACTCCCTGAAACATCTGGCTGGCCTTTTTACTTTCCTCTCCCACTCACTCCTTAGTGATTATTCAGTTGTGTCTCACTCTTTTAGATCCCACTTGAGGGCTTGAGAGCAAAGATACAGGAGTGGTTTCCCATTTCCAGCTTTTGCTCATGTTAGAGATGAACTGAGGCAAATAGAGTTTAGTGACGTAAGTGACTCAGGATCACACAGCTAGTAAATGTCTTAGGGCACATCTGACCTCATGAACCTGAGTCTTCCGGATTCCAAGACTAGAGCTCTACCCCTGGGCCACTTTGCTGTCACACTCTCACTCCTTAATCCTTTACAACATAGATGTCATCTTGACTTTCCCCAAAGGGTTGTCTCCCACATTAGCCTTGATGTTTTAAGCACCCAATCTGATGTTCTCTTCCCAGGCCTCCTCCTAACCGACCTCTGTGCTTCATTCAGTATTGACCATCCATCTTCTATATGAAGGTTTTCCTGGTCCACTTTCTCACTTTGGTTTCCTTATATTTACCTTATACAATGTCACTACTATGTGCCAGAGACAAGCATTTGACAAAAAATATCTTATGTGCCAGTGTCTCCCATGTTGCACAGTCAAATCCAAAGTTCTTGAGAGAGACCTTGAGACTTTCCTTGTATCATTTCTCTTGACAATCATGTGACTGCCTGACCCATGTGAGTTCTCCATAAAATAATCTTTTTGGAGAGTGTACGTTTTGCACTGAAACAATTTGGGTAGCCCATCGAGATTGTGCTCTCTCAAGCATAGTTTGAATGCTTGGCAATTCACCTCCAGCAAGGACTTCAGTGTCTGATACCTTATCCTGCCAGGGGATCCTCAGAATCTTGCTAAGATAGCTCAAATGACATATATATATATGTGGAATATATAGAGAGAGAGATCTTGAGAATGTCCTTGTATCTCCATCAGGAAGGGGAGCAAGGGAAATGCTGGACTGACATGAACTGAATGTGGTCATGTTGGTATTTCTGCAAATGTATACCACTTGTGTTCCAGGATTTGGGCTAGTCTTCCTCCAACAGGAGATGAAAAATCTTGAGAAATCTCTGTCCAAATATGGCCACAGGGACAGAAAAATGGACCTAAAAGGAATGATATCAAAGGGGAAAAAAGGGAGCTGAAGTGGTCATAGGGAACCTTAATCTTGGTCAGGATAGTGGAGAGTAGAGGATGTCCCATAGATGAGGAGGGGAAAGACAAGGATGAGTCTGCACCTAGAAATGAGAAACACTTTGGAAGCTCCTCTATATGGGGTTCATCAGGGAGAGATCATCCACAGGATATCAGAAGAATAAGAGACCCATCACACGGTGTAGGTGTGGGTGTGTGGGTGACTTGCTGTTTAGATAACTGAACAGTGAGGTCTTTTGTCTTCCTGGGGCAAACACCAAACACAAACCAGAGAAGTTACACGACTTAACAAGAAGGATGATCACTCTCTACCTTGAATGACTCCCACAGGCACAAGGGACACTCTAGGACACTCAAAAGGAGTACAGAAGACAACCAAGTCTAAGCAAGGACTTGAAGCCAACAGGGACACAGGTGTGGTTCTCCTCACTCTTATCTGCTAAAATCTGAGGACTGAGAAGACAAAACAGATCTGGACAATTATCAGCTCTCTAGGAAGAAAGTGTCCAAGAATGGCACCCTGCCTTAAAAGTATGATGAGGTTGGTGTACCTTACAATGACTGACATGAGTGTACTGATTAAGTTTATGGTAAATAGAAAGATATCAGAAGTCATAGAGAAGTCAAATTCATCCACAAAAAGCCTCCCAAAGTACCAGGAAATTGTCCAAGAAAAAAGGATTGAGATATCTGGAAAGACTATACCCTAAAACTTCCATCTAGACAAGTCATAAACCAAAAAAGGGCCACAAGAGGATGGAGGAGGGGTACAGGGATTGAACCAAAGAGAATCAGTGTGATCTGCAATAAGCTGGCCAGAAACAAGCAGACTTAGGGAGAGGAGAGGAATCATGCCAAACTCTGGCAAAGGTAATGAAAGATACCCAGGACTGTGGACACCAGCTCCAATAATCTGGTACCTGAAGCTGCATTCTGGCCTCTCTAGGTAAATGTTCCTGGAGAACAGACCTCCTATGTGATACAACAGGAAATGAGGCCAACTCACCACTGGGCACTAGCCCTGGGAAGGCTGTGCAATGAGACCAGAGACCATTAGGACTTCTGAAATTCTCCAGAGGCCTACAGCAGCAAGCAAAACAAATCCTAATAGAGGGACTTATAAAGAAAATGGAATCACCTGAGGTCTGAACCCACTGTACCATTAAGAGATTAAGACAAAAATGAGAGAACTGAGATGGAAGATAGGAGGGCCTACTACCAGTCATCTTCTCAAGCTCAGATGAAGCAGTGGTATCCAAAAGACAGGAGAAAGAGGATCAAATAAAGCCTTCCCAACCCATCCAAGAATGCCAGAAGGTACCGGCCGCAACATAAATCCCAACCCCAGAATGAAGGCTGCTTAGCAACTGAAAGAATATGTTCAGCACAAAGAAATATGAGAGGCTAAGAGAAGTCCAAGAAATAATCACCAAAGAGAGAGGCCCCACAACAACTACAAGAAGAGATAAAATAATGCATGGCCACAGGGACTGATGGGGTGGATAGAAGAAATGAAACTAAGGAGAAAAAATGAAATTGCCAATGAAATGAGAGTTTGGGAGGCAAAAAAGGAAAGGAGAATAAATGGCATAAAGAGAGGGTGCATAGCCTTACCCCAAGTAAACTCCCTGAGGAAAAGAGCAACAGAATTGAAAGAACTCATGAGGTAATAAGGAGAAACTGAAAAGACTGAAAAACTAAATAGAAGAAAAGATAATGAATCTACCATGAAAAACAAAGCCCTGAAAAATAGGGAGGGAGAGATCATTTAAGAATTATGAAAATCAACAGATAAATGGTCTTGATGGATAAGAGAGTGTAAACACTTTCCTTTCCTTTTTAAAGGTAATTACTTCAGTTTTGAGGGGGGCGTAAATAGTATTTTATTTTTTCCAATTACATGTAAAGATGGTTTTCATCATTTACTTCCTATAAGATTTTGATTTTCAAATTTTCCTCCCTCTCTCCTTCTCTAAGAAAGTAAGTAATCTTATATGGTTCATACCTGTGCAACTGCATTAAGCATGAGTTTACATTTAATCATGCTGTTTTAAGAAGAAACAGAACAAAATGGAAAAAACACGAAGAAACTGTAAAGTGAAAATAGTATGCTTTTGTTTGCATTCAGACTCCATGGCTCTTTCTCAGGATGTGGACAGCATTTTCCATCATGAATCTTGCGGCATTGTCTTGGATCATTGCATTGCTGAGAAGAGCAAAGTCTATCATAGATGATCATCACACAGTGTTGCTATTACTGTTACAATGCTGCTATTACTGTATACAATGTTCTCCTGGTTCAGCTCACGTCACTCAGCATCAGTTCATGCAAGTCTTTGCAGGTTTGTCTGAAATCTGCCTGCTCATCACTTCTTATGGACCGATAGCATTCTCTTACATTCAAATACCACAACTTCTTCAGCCATTCACCAGGAGATGGCCATCTCCTCAACGATGCATAAGTGTGCCAATTTTCCGACATTTTCTCCAACATTTATCATTTTCCTTTTCTGTCATATTAGTCAATCTGATAGGTGTGATATGGTACATCAGAGTTATTTTAATTTGCATTTCTCTAATCAATAGTAAGTTAGAACATTTTTAAATATAGATAACTATAGATAGCTTCAATTTCTTCATCTAGAAACTGCCTGTTGATATCCTTTGACCATTTATCAAATGAGGAATGACTTATAAATTATTACTGAGTTCTATATATATTTCTGAGAAGTGAGGCTTCTATCAGAAACATCTACTTTTAAAATTGTTTCTCAGCTTTCTCCTTCTAATTTTGTTTGCATTCATTTTGTTTGTGCTAAATTTTTAAAATTTGAAGTAATCAAAATTATCCTAAATATATTTTTTCCATCATCAGGGATTTATTTTCTCTCCTCAGGTACTAGATAGACAAACATACTAGTACCAGCTGTTTTCTTAATACCCAAAACTGGAAAGAAAGGAGTGTTCCCTTGTTGGGGAATGGCAAAACCAATGATGTCACATGAATATAATGGATTTTTTTGAGGGGATGGGTGTCATAAAAATAATGAAATGAACAGTTTTAGAGGAAACAGGGAAGCCCTCTGTGAAGGGAGCAGAACTGAGAAAATGATTTATGTAAGGACAAAAACATAAAAGAAAGCAACTTGGAAAGACTTCAGAGCTGTGATCAATGAAGAACATGAGAAGCCATAGTTCCAGGCTGAGGATGAAGCATGCTACCTGTAGCTGCTGTAGAGGTCCTGGGACATCTACTCTTGGACATGGCAACAGGGAGAATTTGTTATTGGTCCATGCACATTTATCAGGAGAGTTAGGAGTAAGAAGTTGGAGGGAGTGATAATGAATTCTTGTTTGAAAAAAAGAAAAAGAATTGACCCTGAATACTAAGGCTGAACCAAGAACCTGGAAACCACTCACTTGACCAATTAGAGAGCATTCACCAAGCACTTACCACTTCATGGGACAAAGTCTTGGGAGGTTTGTGGGAAAGCTCAGGGGTTAGAAGCAGGGTGATCTGGTAATCCCAAAAGCTAATGTCCCTTTGAGTTACACAGAGAGGTCCAACATCCAGGAATAAAGGGATGATGGTCCCTTTATATACTCGCTGAGTAGAGCATAGATCATGGAGTGTTGTGTTTATTCCAGAGATAATGACAAACTAGAGAGTCCAGAAGAAAGTGACCAGGATGCTAAAGGGCCTTGAGTCCATGGCACATAAAGATGCTCTGAAAGGAATGAGAGGCTGGGGGGCGATGACAGCCATGTTCACTTACCTGAAGGGCTGTCAGATGAAAGAGAGAATAAACATGTTCTCTTTGGTTCTGCCCAAAAGGGCAATATTCAGTACAACCTCTTAAGGGGAGAACTTATTCCTGATGTTGAGAAAAGCTTCATTAACATTAACGACCATATCCCTCCAGAAGTCTCAAGGGACCTTCACTGAAGGTCATCAAGCAGAGGCTGAAGGAAAATTGGTCCAATAAGTAACAATGGTCAAGCCTTTCTTGTTCTCATCTGGACAAGGTTCCTTTCAAGGTGAAACTTTCTGAGTCTATAAATCCTACTTCCTCTTGGCTTCATTTTGTGCTAGACTCTCTACCATGATGACAATGTTATTACTGATTAAATTCATATCTGAAAAATCATCCCTGAAAATGAACCCCAAGAAAACAATCCAAGGATATACACTCACCAGACAGGATGTCACAGTAAGAGTTCAAAGAGATCTAAGCTAGGATAAAATGTCATCAGGTTAAATGTAAAATCTGACATGTTGGTTCAAAAAATGAGCTACAGGGCTATGAAGAAGATGACTTCTTATCATTCACCAGAGTGGCAGAGATGTACTAAGAGAAAATGGCTGAGGCCCAGATGTGTAGAGGGAACCTGGCTGAGAGAAGGGCAATGAGAATCCTAACTCACCTGGAGCCTGGCAGTCAGTAGTCCAGAGGTCATGCCTTCCTTCATGCTCCTGCCCTGGGAAGGGCATGGTCTTGAGATATCCAGGCTGTAAGTCCAAAACAATTATGAAGGAAGACAATCAGACAATGAAGCTCCAGAACATGGTCCTCACCAGTGGCCTATGCTGCAGTACTCTGAACACTCCTGCCACATCCACTGTGGGGTCCATGACCCCCTCTATCAGCTCTGCCCACCTCTCCCTGTCACAAAACTAATTTCACTGGATCTGTTACAAATCTCTGCTACCTTTACCTGGAGACTCTTTTCTGCTTCACCTTTTGGCTCTTTGACACAGTCTCCAAAAAGCTAAGCCAAAATTTCCACCTTTAGCCCACCTTACAAGATGGCCTTGCCTCTGAGATCAAGGCTCACACTGTCCAATGTGAACTGCCTCAGCTTCCTTCTCTGGATTCCCTTACATACCCTTCTGGTCTCCCCAAAAGGAGAGGTGGTATCCCTCCCAACTATTTAGCTTATCACCTCCTGGACTTAGACTCATGCCTCTTTCCAGAAGTGAAATCTATCAATTACCTACTCATTGCATGGGCTAGGGAGGAGGTAGCTGGATTCTGGAATGCTTGTAACCTCAAGGTGGCCATGAAGGGGTCACTACTAGTTACAAGGTAAGTTTTCCTCTGAAGGAGTGTGGGCTCCTTTGGTCTTTGGATTCTAAACACTTAACATGCCACAGAGGAAGTGATTATTTAAGGTTGGTTCATTGACTGGTTGAAGATTAAAGGAAGGCATCCAAAGGATCCATCCTTGGACCCGTGCCATTCATCACTTCTAATATTACTTTTGATGAAAGAACATTTGTCAGGGGGTTAAAGGAACATGACTGTCACACTATACACTGAAAGACAGAATCCTATATCCAACTCCCTTTTAAATATGTCAAGTCAGATATCCCTTAGATATCTTAAACTCAACTTACCTAAAACTGAGCTCCTTATCTTTCATCCCAGTCATCCCTCTTCCTAATTTCTCTACTACTTTTTGAGGACACTACCATCCTCCTAGTCATCCAGGTTTCCAACCTAGCTGCCATGCTTGGCTCCTCCCTGCTTCTCACCTCCCCATGGCCAATATGGCACCACAACCTCCAGTCTCTCCCCACTGCAGTCCATTCTCCACTCAGCTTTCATATTCTTCTTCCCAAAGCACAGATCTGACTATGTCATCCCCAATTTACTCCTGGTCAGTATATGCTAGCATCGTTCTGTCACATTCAGAAGTAAAAAGGAAATCCTCTATATGGCATTTGAAACCCTTCATAAAGTGGCTCCCTGTCACCTTTTCCAGTCTTCTGAGGTTCAGCTAGGTGATGCAGTGATAGAGCACCAATGCAGCAGTCAGGAGGACCTGAGTTCAAATCTCACCTCACACACTTGACACTCACTAGCTGTGTGACCTTAGGCAAGTCACTTAACCCCAACTGCTTCATCCTGGGTCACCTCCAGTCATCCTGATGAATATCTGGTCACTGGATTCAGATGGCTCTGGAGGAGAAGTGAGGCTGGTGACCTGCACAGCCCCCCCTCACTCAAAACAAAGTCAAGTGCAAGTCATGTTATCATTTTTCTGATGGTATGTTCTTCTTTACACACACATCCAGGCCTCTGATACATTCTTTACCTTCCTCATTTTACTTTACAGATGAGAAAACTGAGGTCCATGGAGGTTAAGTGACTTGTCCCAAATCACAGGAGAAGTATTAGTGACCTGAACCCAGGTCCTCTGACTCCATAGGCAGGGCTCTTTCCACACTGTCACCATGGCAGAAGGCTGCTAAAACCACAGAGTCAATTAGGCAAGTTACTCAGAAGCTGCCAAGGTCAAGGAGACAAGCCAGTATGGGGCAGCTAGGAGGCACACTGCAGGGAGCAGGACCCTGAGTGAGGAAGACCTGACTTCATATTGAGCATCAGGCATGTACTCCTGTGTGACTCTGGGCAAATCACTCAGTGTGTGTTTGCCTCAGTTTACTCATCTGTAAGATGGAAATAATAACAGCACTCACATGGAAGAGTTGATGTGACAACAAAAGGACATATCCGTAAGCCTTAAATGTAAATACCGCCTATTCGAATAATAATCAGAACTAAAGCTAGGAAAATATAATAAATTTCATATGATTTTACCTCAATGTCGCACTTAATATAATTCCATAGTAGAAGTAGTAGAATTGACTTAGGGTATATAGCATTTTGTTTTTGTTAATTGTTTCATCTGTATCCTGCTTTTCCTGATCCCATTTTGAATCTTCTTGGCAGAAATACTAGAGTGGTCTGTTGTTTCCCTCTAGAGTTCATTTAACAGATGAGGGAGCTGAGACAAACAGGGTTAAGTGATGTGTCTAGGATTACACAGTTGGCACCTGCCTTCAAGATGAATCTTCCTGACTCTATGCCCAACTGGGTGGAGCTGCCATGTTTAGTGTCTAGTCAGAGGCAAACTTGAACCCAGGTCTTCCCAGCTTCTAGCAGCCTATTACACAACACAACTTCTTCTCTCAAATTCCTGATTAAAGTACTTATGGCACAGGTCAAACAAACCTCACATCTTTATTTCCTCCTTCCCACCTCTCAGGGTCTGTGCTAGGGATACAAAAAAGAAACAGAAACAGCCTCATAGAGTCCTAGGGTTCTCCAATGGTCTTCCCTCTCAGCTGACAACAGGCTATTCTTTGGGTATAGTGACTAGGTTCCCAAAGTGGATGACACTGCCCACTGGGGGGCAATGGAATGATTCAGGGTGTGGTAATAATCTTATGTGCAACTGGGGGGGGGGGGGTAATAAATAAAAATAAGGGGACAGTGAAAGCATAAGGAAAGAGAATATAAGAAAATACTGAAAAACCATTTATACTGAAAAAACCATTTATGCATGTCTCATCTGTGGTCTAACACAGTTAAAGTTGTAGTGATTATATGATTTTCCCAATAAACACAAAATGTGTTTATTGTAAGTTATAAGTTTATTGTAAGTTATAACCAATCAGTGGTCAAGTTCACCAACAGTGTTGGCAGGCCAGTGTGTTTTGAATTGTCAGCAAGTCCAGCACACATCAGCAGGAATATTGTTTGTGTAGTAATTTGTTTACAATCACGATACTACATGGTGACATGATGAAATATTGTATCACCACAATTTCAATGCAGGAAAGAAGAATGCCACAAAGTTACAATACATTATGAGATTTAAGATATGTCTTTCTTTTTTAACATTTTTTTGAAATGACACAAACATTTCTAAAAATCGTTAAACGGTTGAAGAAAGTAGATTTCCAGGGGGTGCAGCAGTAAGCCAAATAAGTTTGGGAACCTCTGATGTAGTCAATGAACCACGTTCAAAGTCACATGGATCACAGGTACATCTTTGTATCTTTATTCCTTGTCTATAAGAAGGGCATGACAGACTGTCAGATGCTAAGATGTGGAAAAATGTGAACCCAGAACAGGTAAACTTAGTCTGAAGTCACTTCTCCTAGAGAAGCAATGCCAGGTGTTTCATCAATCAACAGGCATTTTGAAGGGCTTACTCTCTGCCAGGCATCGTCCTAAGAGCTGGGGATCCAAAGAAAGGTGAAAATCAGGGGCGTGTCTTCAAGGAGCTCTAATCGGGGAACTAACATGGAAGGGGAGGCAACTAGGTGGCGCAGTGGTTACAGCATCATGTGAGGAGGCAGGAAGACTCCTCTTCTCGAGGTCAAGGGGGACGCTGGGCAAGTCACTCAAGCCAATTTGCCTCAGTTTCCTCATCTGTAACATGAGCTGCAGAAGGAAAAGAGAAACCACCTCCTGCCCCTTTGCCCACAAAGCCCCAAAGGGTCCCAGTCAGTCAGTCGTGCCCCAACCGCACGTACTACTCCCCACTAAGCTCCCAGCCCCACAGCTGGCGACCCTCCCTCCCTGCCCAGCCCCGAATCCCGGATAACCCAGCCCGGAGCCCCGGATAACCCAGCCCGGAGCCCCGGATAACGCAGCCCGGAGCCCCGGATAACGCAGCCCGGAGCCCCGCATAACCCAGCCCGGAGCCCCGGATAACGCAGCCCGGAGCCCCGCATAACCCAGCCCAGAGCCCCGGATAACCCAGCCCGGAGCCCCGGATAACGCAGCCCGGAGCCCCGCATAACGCAGCCCGGAGCCCCGGATAACCCAGCCCGGAGCCCCGGATAACGCAGCCCGGAGCCCCGCATAACGCAGCCCGGAGCCCCGCATAACGCAGCCCGGAGGCCCGCATAACCCAGCCCGGAGCCCCGCATAACCCAGCCCGGAGCCCCGGATAACCCAGCCCGGAGCCCCGGATAACCCAGCCCGGAGCCCCGGATAACCCAGCCCGGAGCCCCGGATAACGCAGCCCGGAGCCCCGGATAACCCAGCCCCGAACCCTGGAGCGCTGAGGGCGCCCCGGGCGCTTCCACTCCACACCTGGGGAGGCAGCAGGA
This sequence comes from Potorous gilbertii, assembly GCA_028658325.1. Lineage (NCBI taxonomy): Eukaryota > Metazoa > Chordata > Mammalia > Diprotodontia > Potoroidae > Potorous > Potorous gilbertii. Next base: position 13,503 of record JAQQSK010000507.1, read on the forward strand.
CCACAAACCCAAGGCCACGGCCTGAGCCGGGGGCCCAGGAGGGATCGCCCCTCGCTCTCCCCAGAACAGCCTTAGCGCCCACCGCCCCAGCTCTGCTCACCTCCCGCCTCCGCGCCGCAGCTCCAGCGTCCCCTCGGGAACCTCCCGAGTTCCCATCCCGAACGTTCCCCCGATTTCTTTTCCAGCGCTCCACGCACGAGGTCCAGCGCCGGCCTCTGCGAACGCTCAGGAGTACCGTCCTCCCACCTCCCGTCAGCTCGCCGTCCAATGGCTGCCTAGAGTCCCTCTGAACCCCAGCGCGCATGCTCATCCCGGTAGGACTCCCGCCCCAGGGTCGCCCGGGATCAGCGCTCGGATTGTACATTCAGTGCGCATGCTCATCCTCGTGCCAGAAGCGCCAGCACCTAGCGCTTTCCTGGATGGGGCTGTGCAACCTCTGCGCATGCTCAGCCTCTCGGCCGGGAATCTCACTGCGCTCCGCTGCTCCCTCTTCCGATCGCTGCCCCGGGAGCCCTGGTCCCGACTCTGGGCCTGACTCCCCTCTCCCAACCAGACTAAGAACCGCCTTCAACGCCTGCTTCCCGCCCGTCAGGTAGGGAGGGGCGTGACCGTCCTCGCCAGCGCACCAATCACCAGCTCAGCTCGCCTCGGCCCTACCTGGTGTCTGTCTGGCTGTTTGTCAGTGATCTGTTCTCCTTCCAGGCTCAGTGTACCCGGGTGTGTCAGCCTAAGCTGGCTCTGCATGCAGAAGGCGGTTACTAAATGCTCGCTGCCTTGATTACTGGCTATTCCCTCCAATTCTCAGGGTGCTCAGTGTACTTCACTAACAGTCCTGTTCAACTTCACTTGCCTTTATACTTGGAGATGCCAATGGACACGGCCCTGATAAAGGTGGCAGATATCACTGGGCCAAGGAAAGGTCCTTGTGGTTCTCCACTGGAGTCATCTCTCCAAGTTAACAGTGATTAAAGGATGACATCATGTTGTGACCTTTCAGACTTGGTAGGGACTAGGCCCAAACAAGAGACTGTGGACAGCTAACACTGGAGTGACCACTTATAACAGATATTCTTGCTAGACTTAACAACTGGAGGACTGAAGGCCACAGACACAGCAAACTCAGCCCAAAGGATCTTGTCACAACGATGGAAGGGATTATGAGTCAGGTCCAACAATTCAATGCATACAAATGCCCTTGATTCATAACTCGTTTCAAAGTCTCAGTGGGAGAGTCTGGTCTATGTGACCAAAACGTATATTGATGGGCTTAAGATGAGGACAGATATTATCAGGCCTGATAGCCAGAAGGTCATCAAGAGGAAGACCAAGGGGAGAGGGGACCATCGAGGTGGTGGAGGTAGTAACCATATTTCTTTCTAGCATCCTTCCAGATACCCTTACTTTAAGTAAACAGTCCACATCTGTCCCCACCAGAGCCTCAGATGCTATTCCAACTAATGAACTATACAGAATGCATGGAGAAAAGGGCATTCATAGTAGACAGAATAGAGAAATAAGAACTACCTCTAAAGAGCCTCCTGAACCCTTGTATCCAAGTTTCTCACACCTTCAGGGAGAATAGGAAATTGGCAGAGCCCTGGCTCAGATGAAAGAAATGCACAGATGGGATTAGAGATCCAGTATCAATTTGACCATATATTGGAAAAATGGATGAAATACTGTTAAGTAGGGCATTAATAGATACCAGGACAGAAGGCTGCTGGCACTGGAGAGGCCCCACCTTTGCTGAAGTCAATCCAATCACCAGAGGTTCTTCCACTTTCCTTCCCTCCTATATTGCCTTTTCACCCACTTTAATCACCAGAAATACAAAGTCATTGCAACTTACATATGCTGAATATTGCCAAATATTCTGGTCCAGGCCTACCCATAATAATCCAGGGATCTGAACGTAGGATTGGATCACAAAATAACATTTGTGAACACTAATATGGTTTTACTATTTCCTCATGTAATTCATTTAACTTTTCCTTCAAGAACCTGGATATTATACTATTTAGTTCATACATGTTCAGTGTTGATATGACTTCATTGTCTATGGAGCTTTTAGCAAAATAGAATTATCCTACTTATCTCGTTTATTTAGATATATTTCTGCTTTTGTTTGTCTGAAATCATGATTGCTACCCTTGTTTCTTTTTCCTTCAGCTAAAGCATTATAGATTCTGTCCCTTCCCTTTACCTTTTTTACCCTTACCTTTCTCTGTGTTTTTCTGCTTTGTGTTTCCTGTAAGCAGTATATTGTCAGATTCTTGTTTTTAATCCATTCTGCTATCTTTGTTTTAAGGTTGAGTTCATCCCATTCACATTCATAGTTATGATTACTGTGTATTTCCCTCCATCCTATTTCCCACCCTGTGTATCTTCTCTCTTTCTCCTCAAAGGTGTTTTGCTTCTGATCACTGCCTCTGCGAATCTGCCCTCCCTTCTATCAGCCCTCCTTTTAAAAACCTCTCTTCGTTCCTACTTTTTGGTAGGGCAGGGACAGATTTCTATACCCAACTGAGTATGTATGCTACTATTCCCTCACTGAGCCAAGTACCATGAGAGTAAAGTCCAAAAATTGCCCCCACTCCATTCCCTGCCCCCTACTCTAAAAATCTCTTCCTTTCATGCCTCTTTTATACATGATAATTTACTCCATTCCCCCTCTCCCTCCTTCTCCCTGTTTATCTCTGTTTCTCACCCCTTAATTTTTAGATATCATCCCATCATAGTCAATTCCCACCTGTGTCCTCTGTCTATATATACTCCTTCTAAATGCCCTAATACTGAGAAAGTTCTTAGGTGTTACAAGTATCATCTTCCCATGTTGGCACATAAACAATTTAACTTTATTGAATCCTTTATGATTTCTCTTTCCTGTTTAGTTTTATCCTTTTCACGAGTTTTATATTTGAAAGTCTAATTTTATATTCAGCTCTGGTCTTTTCATCAGGAATACTTGAAAATCATCTATTTCATTCAATATACTTTTGTTTTCCTCCAGAGGATTATACTGTTTTTCTGGTTAGATGATTCTTGACTGTAACCCTAGGTCCTTTATCCTCTAAAATATCACATTCCAAGAAAGTACAGAACAAAATTGGTGTGAAACTGTCCTAACAGATGTTTGACATTTCCATTGGAAGGATGCTGAGCTCCACAATATAAGCATCATTTGTATGGATTTAAGAGTATTTTTAGAATACCAATAAGCTGCTTGATTTTGATGTGTTCATCAGGCCTTCCAGGATACCATCGCTACTTGAACTGCTAGTAGATGGGACTTAAACAAAATGAAAAGACTTAAAATATTTTCCTTCAGTATCTTCCAAACATATAAGAAAATTGATTGCTGCAGAGAAATTATTACAAATGGGATATGCCATTAACTCCTCAAAGTTTCTATTTCTAGCTTGGAAAAAACTGAGTGTAAACAATTTTTCAGTGGGAAAATATACTCTGAAGCTTTCATTTGATGCATGTAAAAAATGAAATAAACAATTTTAAAGAAAAAAATTATTTTGCTGTCTATATGGTACATTTAAATAGGACATAGCTGAACAACAACATACATGTATATACAGATGTACCTCTGTGTGTATGTATATATTATATATAATAAGGTTTTTGCTATATTGAATGGTTTTTCTGATTTAAGAAATTATTATAGGGGATCATTAACATAGAAAGGGCAGAGGTAGAATTACAAAGATATTAATAAAGTATCTTTAAAATGATGATGATTAAACATAGGCCTAAGAGAAATAATGTGAAAAAGTATCTTTCTCCACTTCCTTGGTGATGAGGGACTGTAGCCAGTTATGGAACACTGCAGAGAAACATTGCTTTGGGGGGGCACATATTGCTTCATTTTTTAATCAATTTTTTGCTGTGGAGTATGACTCTCTAGGTGGAGGAGAAGGATATATTGGGAAAAGCAGGGGATATAAAAACAGAAGATATCAAAATTAAAAAATGCACATAAGCACTACAGTGAGATTTCCCAAGAAGTAACAATATTTTTGTCTCTGAGCACATGGTAAAAGCAATCCTGTCCTTTCCATGATTTGATCCTCCAAAGAGAGTCTCTGAGCCATCCTACTAGTTTGCTGCAACTGCCTTCTTTCTTCTCACTTTGTTTCTATTTAGAATATGATGTGATTGATGTGATTTAGCTGTCTTATATGTGTCCTCTCTGGTGACTGGATGAAAACCTCACATTTGGAGTAAAAACAAAGTGAACTTGGTTGATTTTATACAGACTCTGGGTCTTTTGTTCTCTTTCCCATAATCCTACCACCTTCACTTCAAAAGGGAAGGGAGCCCTTCAGGACTGAGGATCATTTTCTATTTTTACTTCATGACCAAATGCTTAGTAGACTGGGGATAAGCCTGTCTCCATAGTTAGTCAGTGAGTAAGTCTTCATTAAATATTTACTATGTACTAGGCATGATGTTGAGTGCTAGAGATACA
>JAQQSK010000508.1:0-17938 GCA_028658325.1 Potorous gilbertii
TCTTTTCCCAGTTTTTCCTCCACCTGTCTCATTTGATTTTCAAAATCCTTTTTGAGCTCCTCCATGGCCTGAGCCCATGGGGTATCTATTTCAGATATTTGGGATACAAAGGCCTTGACTCCTATGTCTTTACCTGATGGTAAGCATATCTCTTGGTCCTCAGAGAGGAATGGCAGAATCATCTTTTCAAGAAGATAACCTTCTATGGTCTTATTTCTTTTCCCTTTTCTGGGCATTTTCCCAGTCAGTTACTTGACTTCTGAGAGTCCTCTCCACCCCTGGCCTAGATCTGCCCAGCTAGTGCTAGGGGTCTGAAATTCAAATGCTGCTCCCCAGCCTCAGGGCTTTTGGCGGATGGCCTGACTGCTATTCAGGGTAAGATTAAATCAGGTTCTCAGGTCGGGGCAAGGCCGCCTCCCAGGCTCAGTTCCCTCAGGGGGTTTATGCAGGGATCTTTTGTAATGGAGCTGCTGCAGAGCTCCTGCCTGTTCTGGGAGCCTCTGGCCGCCTGCTGCCTCTGCCACCACCGCTGCTGCTGCTGCTGCTGCCAGCGCCTCCCGAGGGGGCCTGAGTCCTGGAGACACCCCGCTCCCCTCTCAGCCCGTCTCTCTCACTGACCTGTGCGTCTGTGGGTGGAGGGACCTTCGCGGCTGCTGGAGATTCTGTCCCTGATGCCTGCTTGGCTGTGCTCGCTCCTCTCAGTGCCACGCTGCCGGGGCAGGGGAGGGAAGGGCTCCGCTACCGTCTGGGGCACGATGGACCTTTGGGATCGGTTTTTCAGGGCTCTCTGGAACTGAAATCTCCTTCACTGTGTTGCTGCGCGTCTTCCACTGTTCCAGAATTTGTCGGGAGTTCTTTTTAGAGGAAATCCATGGGCTGTGGGTTCGGAGCTAGCATAGGTGAGTCTTTCTACTCCGCCATCTTGGCTCCACCCCCGCATCTTTTTCTTTTTATCATGTATCTTTGATGCTACAACTCTTCTATATTAAACAGGCATTAAAAAGTCACTTTGTGCCAAACTTCTCCAAAATGCAATTCTTTGAGATTCTTCTGCTCAACCCTCTCTCTTCCCCTAAATTCCTTGAGGGCAGGAATTGTCTAACTTTCATATTTGTATCCTCAATGCCTCAGTCATTTCAGACCTGTAGTGGGTCTGAACACTTGTTGATTGAATGATGATGCCTCTTAGACCATTTCTTGAATGTAAGTCATGATTGGCGTACATATGCCAGCTTAATTTAACCTTTAGTTTGTCACTGTTTTATTTTTGGTACAATTCCTTGGGTAAATTGTGGGAATCCTTGTTAAGATAGGGGTTGGACCAAGTGACATCTGAAGTTCTTTCCAACTCTGTGACTGGGTGAATCCTGTGACCTTAAATATCATCTAGTCTACCCCTTCCCCCTTATGTAACAGATTAGGAAACTAAATATGATACAGTGCACGTTTTTGTCACACGACTGAATGAAGGCCACTCCAGTGAGGATAGCTCTGTGATGGACTTCACTACTTTAGGTCTGTTGCCTATATTTTTCTAGCACAGGGCTTTCAATAAGCATTTATTAAAAGTTTACTCTTAGTACTATGATCTACTGTGCTTGGTGCTGGGGACATAGAGTCAGAAACTAAATAGTTCCTGACCTCAGGGAACTTATATTCTATTGGAGGAGCACATTGTATACACTGATAAGTAAATAAAAAGTATTCTTAAAATATTTTTTGAATTGAATTTATTTTGATGCATGCAAATATTTTCTAACTCCAGTTAGCTTATGAACTTGAGAGCAAAGATGACATCTTCTATTTCCTCATTAGGCCTAGTTTAGTGCTCTTAGTTTATTCTTGTTGACTAACTGATGTGCTCTTTGAACTCAAAAGAACACTGGAGCAAGGGGTTCCATAAGTCAGGAAGGAGCTCTTCTATTAGTCATTCAACCAGTAAACCATTAAATATTTATTAAGCACCTGCTATATACCAGACACTGTGATATGTACTGGAAATATAAAAGAAAGAAAGGCAAAAGATAGTCATTGCTCTTAAGAAGTTCCCAGTTTGATAGAAGAGAAACCATGCAAGCAGTTACATGTAAACAAGTTATACAGAGGATAACTTGAAGATAATCAACAGAAGAAGACACTAGAATTTAAGGGAGATCAGGAAAGCGTTCCTGTAGAAGGTGAAGTTTTATCTAGGACTTGAAGGAAGCAAGGATGTCAGAGAGAGAGCATTCTATGTATAGGGGCCAGGCAGTGAAAATGCATGGAGTCAGGAAATGGAGTATTTTGTTGAGCAAAGAGGCTGTAGTCACTGGATTGCAGAGTATGTAAGGGCATATAAAGTGTAAGATTAGAAAGGTGGAGAGGGGGCAGGGCTTTCAACACCAAACAGAATGATGGGGGGGAGTTGAGGATGACATATAGGTTGTGGTTCTGGATGATTTGGAGGATGATAGTAATTTTGATGTTAATAGGGATATTAGGAAGAGGGAAATTTAAGGGAAACCCGATGAATTCAATTTTAGATAGTTAATTTAAGATGTCTATGGGGCATTAAGCTTGAGATGTCCAATAGGAAGTTGGAGATACCAAACTGGAAGTCAACAGAAAAGATAGAGCTGAATAAGCAGATGTGAGAATCATCACAGATATGATAATTTAATCTATGGAAATTGATTGCATTACCAACAGAAATAGGAGGAAAAGAGAAGAGAAAGTCCAGGATAAAAGTCCTGTGAGACACATTAGTGAATGGGATGTGGATAGCATCGGTGCCAGAGGCTACAGAGTGGTCAAGAAGAATGAAGACCGAGAAAAGGTTGTTGGATTTGGTAATTAGGAGATTGTTAGTAAGTTGGAGAAGAGGGCAATTTCTGTTGATGATGTCAGAAACCAGACTGTAGAGACTTAAGAAGAGAGTGGGACTCCATTGGAAAGTTATGTATGTGTTCATCCTTCGTTGTTGAAGAAGACCATGCCATCAGAGAAATGAAGACATGACTTGCACTTGACTTAGTTTTGAGTGAGGGAGGGCTGTGCAGGTCACCAGCCTCACTTCTCCTCCAGAGCCATCTGGATCCAGTGACCAGATATTCATCAGGATGACTGGAGCTGACCCAGGATGAGGTAATTGGGTCCCACAGCTAGTGCGTGCCAAGTGTCTGAGGTGAGATTTGAACTCAGGTCCTCCTGACTCCTGCCCTGGTGCTTTACCCGCTGCACCACGAAGCTGATCCCCATTGGAAAGTGATGATAGTAAAAATGATAGTGACACATGTGAAGTGTGGAGTGTTGCTTTTTCTTTTAGTTGCTTCATTCTCAATGCCTGTGTGTAGCATAGGGGCTGAACCTGTAAGTTATTGACATACGGAACACCTGGATGAAGAAACTCCCTTTAGCTATACAGATTAATACTTTTCTTTAACTCATAAATGAAGTGAGTCTGCAAAACACAGAGATTAAGTAACTTTCCCCAAGTCAGCTATCATGTGTTAGAGATGGGACTTGAACTTAGGTCTTCTTGCCTTCAAGGTCAACTCTCAATTATAGATTGTTTCGTGTGTGCGTGTGTGTGTGTGTGCATGTGTGTGTGTGTGTGTGTGTGTGTGTGTGTGTGTGTGTGTGTGTGATTGCTCAACAAGTTTTTGGCAATGGGTAGATTTCCCGAACCTACTCCAGCAACCCACCCCTTCCCAAATGAATTAACTAAGCAAACTACATTACCTTGAAAACTGAATAAACCTGAAGCATTAATGAAAGTAATTATTTGGAAAAAACATGACCTTGGACTGTTTGTCCATCTTCCTGGAATTAACAGCCTTTCAATTTTGCCTGGGATGTAGATGCCAAGGAGGGGACAGGGACAGAGATGAGGGCCAGTTGGTTTGTAAAAGGTTAAATAGTAAGTCATTAGATTACAATTTGAGCCAATCCTGGCTCACACTTCTTTCCCCTCCCATTAGCACAGACAATTTAATGCAATGTTGGCTTCTACCCAAAAGGAGAAACTTGTTTAGAGTGCTTCCTCTCCGCTTCACCAGCACAAACATCTATTCTGGGGTTTTGGCTCTCTTCCAAATCTTTTTTACAAGATGATAAACAACAGGTTTTTCAGGGGGTGAAATTTCAACTGGACTTATCACATAAGATGATTTTAAAAACATTTAGACAACATCTCAAGCAGCAATGTTGAAAATCAAAACTTTGATTAAAGGCAAATATACAATTGTCAAAAAAAATTTAATAAACCCCAAACACCCTTAACTGATGATGCTTATTGTTCCTTTATTTTTTTGACATTTGGAATGGCCTGGCATGAAATGTTTTTGACTGGCAACATTTGTTTCCCATTCAATTAAAAAAATTAGCAGGAGGGAAGATTATGATTCTTTTGTAGAGAATCAAATACCATTTATCTCCTTTCAAGGGTAAAATGCAATAGTTTGTGAAACTAAGGAGCTGTCTGGAATTTGCTGAGGGATCAGAGATAAGAACTGTTATTAAAGTTGTACAGAGTATATGCTTTACTCAGTAACACAATGCAGAGACAGCTTCTTCTCATGCAAGAGTGTTGGAACGAAAGAAGTGATGGTTCCCACGTAGGCTCATAAATTCCCTGCCCTGGTGTATAGCAAGTCTCTGATTTCTAATAAAATTCTCATGAGAACACAGTATTTCTCCATTAAAAACTCCTGAACTCCTCCTGGGAATTGGCTGGTTTATAAAAGCTCTTAGGTTCAAGTCTGTGGTTTACTTATTAAAATTTTCTCAGTAAATATATCATGGTGCACTGGCTATACCCTGGGATGGTGGGGAGACTTCTCATTGCTGTGGCCCCCAAGGATGAAGACTTCTATGAACCAGTAACCTCCTCTCCCCACCTCTCTCTACCAGAAAGATTCAAATGATCAGTTCCTTTGTTTTCTTTTTATTCAAGAAGACCTTATGGGAACTTCAAGTGTGCTCTTTCTGAACTGCAAAATGCTCACTTCCCTCCATAAATTATTTGGCTAAAATAGTTGGAAGTCAGTCCTGGGAGAGGGAAGAGGAGAGTTGCTTTTCGTTCTGCTTTTGCTATGGAAACCGTGGGACAGTCCAGAGCCAGTCACTTAATAGGTCTGTGTCCTGGTGTCCTTGAGACTCAGGGCAAAGCTAGGAATGTCTGTCTTATCGTTTCCCATCCAGGAACATTTCTCAACAGTTGGTAAGGTGGTCTGAACTTTTGGGGCAGGAGATAGTGCACAGATTTGGCTATGAAGGGCTATCCTCCCCTTCTTTGCTGTCAATGAGTCCCAGATTTGAAACTTATAGCAAGAGGGGTAAAGAAGTGACTTCAGCACAAATAAGCTCACAGCTCAGAAGTCCAAACCAGCTTTTAGAATAGGACCAAGCTCAGAGAGAATGAAGTCAATTCCCAATGTTCAAGCTCCCTGTAGAACTTCCAAAGAACCTGAAGGACCTTAACTTCAAGGTCTGACCAAATAAGCAGTGAAAGTTTGGTGTGCATATCTTCACAAAAGATGTACATTTTTAACTCAGTTCCATTCAGAGAAGAGTGGCATAGAGCAAGAACATTGGATAGGGAATCAGGAAGACTGTTTTGAATTCAATCTCTTATACTTACTAGCTGTGTGATCCAGAGGAAGTCTCCTAACTGTTCTGAGCCTAGGTTTTTACATTCATAAAATGAGGGTATATTAGCACCCACCTTTGTAAGAATCAAATGAGCTAATTATGTAAAGTGCTTTGAAAACCTTGAGTCTATGTAAAATGTCAGTTACTACTATTATTTTCATACTTGAGTCTTTCTGTAGTATCTAGATGGAGTGAGATACCTGCTCCATTCTTTTAGAAGTTAAAGTATTCCAGCCTAAATTTCAAGTTTCTTGTTTTAAATTTCAAAACATTAAACAAAATATTGAATCTATCTAGAAGGAGGTACCATGGTTAAGTGGAAAGACCATTGACTATGGAATCACAGAACCTGGTAATGCCTGTGTGACCTTAGGTAACACATTCAACTTCTTTGGACCTAGTGTCCTTATTCAAAAAATTCAGATGTTAGGCTGGTTAGAAAGACTGTAAAGTCCTTCATAAATTTCTGATTTTTTTTTTGTGGGGGAAGGAAGGGGCCATCAGGAAGGGGTGAGGTGAGGACAATGAATTAAATATTAAAGCAGTTAAACAACTAAATTTCTGGATACTCCTTCAGTTCCATAGTTAGTCCAGTAGATCTTGGGAAAATAGGCCACACAAGGGCATTTTAGCCCTTACGATGATAATGCTTTGGAGCAAACTCCAGGATGTCTAATATAGTCACCACTCAATAAAAACTGATAGATGTGCCTAAGCTTAACCAAAGCAAATTGATGCTCACAAGGTTGAATGCAATAGGGGTGCATCTGGAGGTTAAATAAATGAGCTGAGACTGAGAAAATGGTCCCCTCTCCATCTTCAGGCTGTCAGGGCTGGGAAGCAGGGTTGACTAAGGGGAAAGAGTGCCACCTAGTGATACCACAGTTCCTGGGAACTTTGCTGTGTTTTTTAGGGGAATTATTTGGCAGCCTGAAATAATAAAGGCATTTTGTCTTTCTTCTAAGAATATTTCTCTAAGTCACACTGTATGTGAGAGGAAAAGCAATTTCTAATATGCTTAAGGGAAAAAATGTGAGCACCACCTGACATCAGTGTGTTTTAAAATAGGTATCATCAACTGCATTCATTATGGCAGTAGACAAGATTAACATCTTCTAAATGTATTAAAATGTCAATAGAATGTTGGTCTTTATACAGAATTGGCTTTTCATAATTTACAATTATGACAATATAATATATCCATATGTATAATCCAGACCTATAATTTCATCAGTTTATGGAATACTCTCCATCTACACAAAAAACAACTCATCTGTAAGTCGTATAAAATTGCCTGGATTCCAGAGAGATTAAGTGACTCTTCCAGAGATGCACAATATCTATCAGAGCTAGGTCTTGAACCCAGTTCTTTCTGACTCCAGGGCCCAATCTGTATCCTAGACTATACCATTTCCCTCTCTTTGGATATTTGTTTAAGTAAAATAAAACAAAAAGACAGTTGACCATTCATTTCACATCTAACTCAAACCTAGTCAGATTAAATATTGAATCAATTACCTAAATCCTGAGAAAAGTCTTTGTAGGCTTACCAAGTTCAACTTAGATCTTTTTTCCATTAACTCTCTTTCTAGATCTAATCACCCTACATTCCAAATGTCAGAGAAAAATAATCAATGGGCCCTGATATACTCAACAACTTTAAGAAAGACATCTTGGATCTGAATACTCTTATTGAATTCATTCGTGTCTATAATGTAACATCATACAGACAAACCTCACATAGACCCTAGGAATTCTTTTCTCTAAGTATTAGATTTGTTCCATGTCCTTTTGTTGTTATTAGAGGCCATAGTGTGATGAATTTTTCAACCACAGGAATTCTCAATATCCATTAAGCTGTAGAGAGGATGAGAGTTGTTTCATAGGAACACAGATTTTAAAACTAGGAAGGATTTTCTAGTCTAACTTTCTCATTTTGCAGATGAGAAAACTGAGATCCAGGGAGGTTAAATCATTTGACTAAGTCCACTGGGATGTTTAATATTGGAGTCAGGATTCAAATACAGATCCTATTATTTCAAGTGTTATTTCCAACATATCATACTCCTTCATGATTGAGGGAATACCCATACTGATGAAATCAATTGTTCTTAAAGTATGAATACGATATTTTTAAAAGCTAGATCAGTGATTTTAAGTTTGCTACTTGATCAGGGTCACACAGCTGGCCAAACATCAAAAGTGGTACTTGAACATAGATCTTCCTTATTCCTAGATTAGCTCTCTATCACCATCTCTCCCATCTTTACCCACTACCTCTCCATGAGTACTACTGGGATTATATAATACTGGAATTCCAAGGGCATTTACTGGTCATTTACGTCAACTTTTTGAATGAATCTAGGCTGCAACATTCCCAACAAATGGTCATCCAGCCTCTGCTTGTGTCAAAGATCATGTTGTTGTTATATTATTTTTCAGTCATGTCTGACTCTCCATGACCTAATTTGAGGTTTTCTTGGCAAAGATACTTAAGTAGTTTGTCAATTCCTTTTCCAGCTCCAGCAACCTTACAGATGAGGAAACTGAGACAAATAAGGGAAAGTGACCTTGCCAGGGTCGCATAGATAGTGTGTCTGAGGCCAAATTTGAACTCATGAAGTTGAATGTTCTTGACACCAGACCTGCACTCTATCCACTACACCTGACTGCCCAGGATCTATGATAAGAATCATAGCTGACATTTATAAAGTGTTTTAAATTTTCTAGTCAGTCATTAAATATTTATTAAGCACATATTTTATGTTAGGCACTGTGGTAAGTGCTTGATATGCTCATTTGATCCTCACAACAACCTTATTAGGTAAGTGCTAAAGGTCTTATTACCCCTATTGAGACTCAGAAGCAAAGTGATTGACCCAGAAATAGACAGTTAACAAGTGTAAGAGTTGGGATTTGAATCAAGTTTAACCATGACTTCAGGTCCATTTCTCATTTCACCGGATGGTGTCTTTCCTCTAGTACTAAGTAAGGAAGTAGCTAACTCTCAAGAGGCATCCAACTCAATTCTTAGATACTTCTAGTTAGAAGATTCCAACTTAAATTAAGTCAACATTGGTTTCTAACTTCCATCTGCATATCCTCCTTTTAATCTCTAGAGTTAAGCAAAATATCTACTTCCTCTTCGTCATGACTGCTCTGCAAATATTTAAACACAATAATTACATTCTTCCTAGGTCTTCTCTTTTCCAGGTTTGATATCCAGTTCTCAAGTTCGTGTCCTCCAAACCCTTCACTATCTTGCCCAGCCTCCTCCAGTCACTGCCCAGCTGGTCAATGATTTTTCCTAAAAAAAAATGAACACATATTTCAGATAAGGTCCAACAAGAGTTTAGTAAATATTATCCTGAAGTAAATAAAAAAATATTTTTTCTCAGTTTGTGGAATGAATTTATTCTTCATTTGTGAGGCTGATTTATTGTTATTGTTTATTTTTTTTCAATCATGTACAACTTTTCATAACTCCTTTTGGCAGGTTTTCTTGGGAAAGATACTGGAGTGGTTTACCATTTTATTCTCCAGCTTATTTTACAGATGGGGAAACTGAGGCAAACAAGGTTAAGTGACTTGCTCAGTGTCTGAGAACAGATTTGAACTTGTCTTCCTGACTCCAGGCTTAGTGCTGTATCCATTGTGCCACCCAGCTACTAAACCTAGCCTTTAAGTTGTCTATGCTTCCCTTACCTTCTCTGTATATGCTTTATCTGATTCATTTATGAACTTAGGGCAGAAGAATAGAGAGGGCTCATTGATTACCACAGAAAATAGGCACCAGAGGAAAAGGTGGTAGAAAGGAGGAAATAATATAATATAATAAATATAACATAACATAGCACAATATACTATATATAATGTGTATAATACCTATATATGAGCATATATGTATATGTCATATCTGTATTTTTCTATCTAGAGAGCAACTATTATAATGAATCTGGAGGAGACATAAAAAAGAGGAGTAAAGAGTAAAAGGAGGCTTACACAATCAGATTAAAAGTCCCAGACCCAGTTGTACCTGACCAAATTGGCTTCTTATTCCATAAAATGGTTGGAGGTAGAAAAAGCTACAGAGCAACTCCAGTGTCAAGGAAGGAAGCCGAAAGCACGAGGACTGTTCTTAAATGCCATCAGATCAGTGAGGACTTGAGTAAGGACCTAAGAACCTGACCCCTGGATAAATTCACATATGACAACATCCAGAGTCTAGAGCATTTGTGTGCCTGGAGGAAAAAGATGTGGTTCAATAGGGAAGTGGTTTACAACCATTGTTCCCATTTTGCAGATGTGTAAACAGAAACAAATCAGCTGTGACAATATTTTTCATAATGGTCACATTCTTTCCTTGGATCTATGTATTAAAGGATTATAAGCTACTAGAATTGGAAACGGGGGAGGTGAAGAAAGCATTTAGTTTCCTTCATTTTATAGCCCAGAAAACCACTTTTCCACCAAGTCTCAGTTCTTAAATGAGTAGGCTAGAAAATGAGTAAACAATGTAAAAAATGCAAATAACAAAATAGAAATAAGAGAAGGGGTACATAGAATATGTACCAGACAACAAAGAGTGAAGGAGCTATCCCTTTGGGAGTGAGATAGGTCCACTCAACTGAGAGAATCGGTCCTGGATCTCACTTAAAGGGAAGTTCCCTAAAGTCCCTAGTGTAGCAAGTTGGAGATAGGGAAATGATGGAGGGACATATCTTCCCAGTATTTTTCCTTCAGCTGGCCTCTTTTATCTTCTCTTTTGAATCTGGAAGACTGAAGTGCCTTAAAGTCACTTGAAACTTGAAGACAGGAAGAAAACTCAAAGAATACTGAAGACACTGAAGGTTACCACCCCATTCTTTCCAACATTACCCTGCATCTTACACAGACATAAGGCATTCATTTCTACCAATGATGAGTCTCATCAAGTGAACCTTGGTACTAAAGTACTCACCTATACATACATATGCACATATACATATACATATACAAATGCAAATGGATAGTATATACAGATATTTAGAATATGTAAATAACTACATACAAACTATGTAGGGCAGCTAGGTGGTGCAGTGGGTAGAGTGCCAGGCCTGATGTCAGAAAGACTTGAGTTCAAATCAGGCCTCAGAATCTTACTAGCTGTGTGACCCTAGGAAAGTCACTTAACCCTGTTTGCCTCAGTTTCCTCATCTGTAAAATGAGTTGGAGAAGGAAATGGCAAACCACTCCAGTAACTCTGCCAAGAAAACCCCAAGTGGGGTCACAAAGAATTGGACATGACTGAAAATGACTCAACAACATGTCCAAGCAAGATTTATATATATCTATATATGTACATTATTATTTGTATATTGCCTTCTTCATTAGACTGTAACCTCCTTTAGATCAAGGACTGGTCTTTAAATTTTGTTTTTATTTTGTATTTGTTCTTTTGTATTTATTTTGTATCCTCATCATAAAGCACAGTGTCTGGCACAGGTAGTTGTTTAATCAATGTTTGCTGAATTGATTTTAGCAACATCTTACATTTCTCTAGAACTGCACAATACACAAAGCACTTTGTTCACAACCACCATGTGTGATGAGAATAGCAGGTATTATTTTCCAAATTTTTGCTGATGAAGGAATAGAGAACCAGAGAAGATGTGATTTGCTTAAGTTCATACAGCTTGTTGATGACCAAAACAAGACTGGGCATCTGATTCCAAGGGTAGGACCCTTTCTAGTATACCACATTAATTTCTCCATTTCAAGGTTGGCATTATATTCTTGATCAACTTTCTTGGCTGGTTACAGATTATTATTTTGTGTGCATGGTTTCAATTTAAAGAATTAGCTAAGTATAAAATTCCATGTCTTTCATTCTGTTCCTATCCCTTTTGTCCCTATCCCCACCCTCAATTTGCCAAGCAAATCATTAAAATTCCTATGGGGCAGAAAACCTGTCAGTGGTATATTCCAGCTGGAAAGAATCGTATCCCCATTTATGAAGGAAACCCTGAGGGTCAATGCTGTAATTATGACTGCACTATAATGAATGTATCTGTGTGGTCGAAATTATGGCTTTTTCCATGGTATTTTTCCATGGGATATATCCTTAACTCTCAATCTGGATAGTAAATTTGGATTTTATTTGGCATTTCCCATCCCACTGTTGGATAATCCAAAGGTAATGGTTAGTATTATATTGACTTTGGAAATCAAGATTACAGAAAGTGTTGGTAATTGATGGAAACCCCAAACCCATATAGGGTTATGCTAGTGTAAGCCCCCAAATCAGAAAAATAGTGAATAAATCTGGATGATTTAAGAGACATTATGGCATAGGGGATACAGTGTTCATCTTGTAGCCAGAAAGTCCTATCTTTGACAGTGGCTAGCCGTGTGGTGATAGGCAAGTTATTTAACTTCTTTCTGCCTCAGTTTCCTTGTATGTAAAATGGGAATAATTATCTCTTTGCTACCCCTTTACAGGATAGTTGTGAGGTTCAAGTGTGAAATTGTATGACAAGTATACTATGTAGAAATACCAATTATCATTGCTACTACTGGTATGATTTCAGTCATGTGTCTTCACAGGACACCTTAAACAGAAAAGAGATAACTAGATTGAGGGCATGAACAAAAATAATACTTAGGGAGGAACAATGATTTGGACTTTAGATATTTTCCCTTTATTTTTAACCAGACAAATTGGCAAATAATCTTGGTGAGGAAACTCCCTTTATCAGTGCAGACTGACATCTGCTCTGCAAGTTGTAATCTTGGGGCTTTCATTGCTGGGAGCACTGGAAGAGTGAAAGACTTGCCCAGGGTCACCTAGCCAGTGTGTGTTAGCAGCAGGAGATGAATTCCATTACACCTGACTCTGAGACTGATTGTCTGTCTCTTCGTTATTCCTGGGGTAGCTAGGTGACAAAATGGATAAAACATTGAAGCTAGAGTCAGGAAGATCTGAGTTCAAATCTAGCCTCAAGCACTTATTAATTGTGACCTTAAAGACCTCTGTCTGTCTCAGTTTCTTCATGTGTAAAGGGTTAATAATAACAGCACCTATCTCATAGAGTTGTTGAGAGGATGAAATGAGGTAATGATTGTGAGGTGTTTAGCACAGCACCTGTCATACAGTGGGCGCTTACGAAGTGCTTATTTCCTTCTCTCTACTCCACCCCTGTTCCATGTTGCTTTCAACTTTAGATATTTAAAGAGAACAATGAGATCATTGGAAAGAACAATTTTTTCCTTCAGTGAGTACAAGTTCTGGTCTGACCAACATTTTACTGAAAAACAATTCAGGAAACGAAACAAAACAATGAAAAAGAATGTAAAAATGCTAGATTTAAATAGCAGAAGTAAGAAAAAACTCACAAAACAAAAAAAAATCCTCAAACACCAACCCAACATATAAGTGATCAGGTCAAACAATTACATGGATTTTTACCTGATTCTCTGGTTATCTGAGAGCATTAAACAGAACAAAGTCATTTCATGGTTGGAACAGGGAGGGCCCTTGGGGCCGGAAGGGACCTTATAGAGATCAGTACATGTAATCATACTGTTATAATAGAAAAATGTACATAGTGGTAAAAGTACTGGACTTGAGCCCTAGCTCTACCATTGATTCTTTGTGTAAACTTACACAATTTACTTATGCTCTCTGAATCTCAGTTTCCCCTGACACAAAATGAGAAGCTTATATCAGATGATCTGTAATGGCTGATGGCTCTTTGAAACTCTCTAGGACAGAACTACTCAGAATCCATGGGGCTTATCCAAAGTATGCCTTGGCAGAAGACACTGCTCTTATGTGCCCTCACAGAGCTTGAAGTATAATCAGAGGGGAGGAGTTCGTATATTTGGAGGTTAAATTGTGGAATGGACACCGAATAATAAATGACAAAAATAGCAAGCATTAACTAGTGATTACTATGTGCTGACTATTTTGCTAAATAAGTGCTTTATAAATATCTAATGTGGGACAGACCCAAGATGGTGAAAAAAACGGAGGGATTCACCTGAGTTCTCCTAAATTCACCTCCAAATAATAGTGAATAATGACCCCAAATAAATTCTGGAGCAGTAGAACTCACAAAAGGACAGTAAAACAACTTCAACTGATGGCAACTTAGATGATCAGTAGAAATGGTCTGTCACACAGGGGTGGGAGTGGAGTGCAGCCCAAAGCATCCAGAGCTGGTCCCAGAAAACTAAGAAAAGACCTTGGGAGCAACTGCATCACTATTAACAGTGACTTCTTCCCTGAGCTCTCAGCCTACAGATGGTAAGGGGATAGGACAAGTGGTCTGAAGCAGATTATAGGGGTCCCTTTACTGGCACTGAGGGCAGGACTCTGTTGTATTGTCTATACTTGGGTCTGGTTTGCAGTCCTGGGTGGCACTGCCAAGGTGAAGAGCACTAAGACACTAGAGTTTGCAGCTGCAGGGAAGGCAGAACCCCAGCCACAATTCCAGGGCAGAAAAGAGTGCTTGTGGTCACTCACAGACCAGAGCACAGGCCAGGAGAGTAGTAAACTCTCTTCTCCTTAGATCATACCACCTTGGAAGAACAGAAGGCTTACAGACCCCCAGTACTAGCTCTGAAAATAGCTGCACAAAACTCTGAAGCTTGGGAGAATGCACCCCCTACCCCAGAAGCAGAGCTCCACTTTAGCATAGAGTTAAAAGTCAAGAATTAGGTTAGAAAAATGAGTAAACAATGTAAAAAACTTGTGACTATAGAAAGTTACTTTGGTGACAGGAAAATCAAAACGCACAGTCACAAGAAGACAGCAGAGTCAAAACTAGTTCCTATATCCAAAACCTCAAAGAAAAGTATGAATTGGTCTCAAGATATGGAAGGGTTCAAAAAGGATTTTAAAAATCAAGTAAGAAAGGTAGAGGAAAAATGAGAGTGATATAAGAAATCATGGAAAAAAGAGCCAACAGCTTGGTAAAGGAGGCACAAAAAATACTAAAGAAAATACCTTAAAAATATTATAGGCCAAATGGTAAAAGAGGTGCAAAAACCCAATGAGGAGAATGCCTTGAAAAGCATAATTAGTCAAATGAAAAAAAGATAGACAAAAATTCACTGAAATAAAGAACTTTTTATAAAGTAGAATTGGTCAAATAGAAAAGGAGGTACAGAAATTCACGGAAGAAAATAATTCCTTAAAAATTATAATTGGGAAAATGGAAACTAATGACTTGTGGGACATCAAGGAACAATAGGGTAAAATATAAAAAATGAAAAAATAGAAGAAAAATTGAAATATCTCATTGGAAAAACAACTGATCTGGACTACCTGAAAGCCATAATCAAGAAAAGAACAGTGACATCATCTTTCAGGAAATTATCAAGGAAAACTACCCTTATAATCTAGAATCAGAGGGTAAAATAGAAATGGAAAGAATCTACCAATCATCTCCTGAAAGAGATCTCAAAATGAAAACTCCTAGGAATATCAGAGCTAAAATCTAGAGCTTCCAGGGTTTGGGGGAAATACTGTAAGCAGCCTGAAAGAAATAATTCAAGTATTGTGGAATCATGGTTATAACAAAAGATTTAGGAGCTTCTACACTAAAGGATCAAAAGGCCTGGGATATGATATTCCAGAGGGCAAAAGAACTAGAGTTATAGTCAAGAACCATCTATCCAGCAAAACTGAGTATAATCCTTCAGGGGAAAAATGGATATTCAATGAAATAGAAGACTTTTAGGTATTCCTGATGAAAAGAAAAGAGCTGAATAGAAAATTAGACCTTCAAGTATAAAAGACAAGAGAAGCATAAAACAATAAATAGGAAAAAGAAATCATTAGGGTTTTAATAAGGTTGATTTTTTTACATTCCTATGTGGAAAAATGTACTTGTAACTCCTAAATCTTTCTCATTATTAGGGCAGTTAGAAGAAGTAAACAGATAAATGACATGGGTGTGAGTTGAAAATGATGGGATGATTATTTTAAAAAATATGAAATTAAGGGATGAGAAAAAGGAATGCATTGAGAGAAGGGAAAAGGGAGTGATAGAATAGGGTACATTATATAAAAGAGATGTGAAAGAACTTTTATAGTGGAAGGGAAAATGGAGGAAGTGGGCAGGAATGAGTGAACATTGCTCTCATCAGAATTGGTTCAAAGAGGGAATAACATGCACACTCAGTTTGGTATAGAAATCTATCTTGACTTACAGGAAAGTAGGAGGGGAAAAATATAAGAGAAGGGGTAGGGTGTGATAGAAAGAAGAGAGGATTGGGGTAGATAAGAGACAGAAACAAAACACTTTTGAGGATGGACAGGATGAAAAGAGAGGGAATAGGATTAATGGGAAAATAGGATGGAGGGAAATACAGTTAATAATTATTATTATGGAAAAAATTACAGCAAGTTCTCTGATAAATATATATAGTTTTCAAATATATAGGGAACTGAGTCAAATTTATAAAAATAAGAGCCATTCTTCAATTGAAAAATGGTCAAACGATATAAACAGGCAGTTTTCAAATGAAAAAATTAAAGCTATCTATATTCATATGAAAAAATGCTCTAAATCACTACTGATTAAAGAAATTCAGATTAAAACAACTCTGAACTACCACCCCACAACTATCAAATAGACTAATATGACAGAAAAGGAAAAGAAATGTCGGAGGGGATATTGGAAGTTTGGGACACTAATACACTGTTGATGAAGTTGTATAGTGATTCAACTATTTTGTAGAGCTATTTGAACTATGCCCAAAAGGCTTTGACCAAATAATACCACTATTAGGTCAGTATCCCAAGCCATCTACAGAATGAAGGTGAAGGATTTCACAAAATTTCTTACTGGTATTAGGAATTCATGAGCTGGACTTTTCTAATGGGGATAGAGAATCCAACTCTTATGGCCTCTCACATTGCAGCAACACCTCTTTATAACAAACCATTTGTTAGTGTTTTTTTTTTAAGCATTTTATTTAAACTTTTTTCCATTTATCTGTAAAGATAGTTTTCAACAGTCACTTTTATAAGACTTAGAATTCCAAAATTTTTTCTTCCTTTCCCCCTTACCCCTCCCAAGATGGCATGCAATCTGATATAAGCTATACATGTACAATTGTATTAAACATAATTTCACATTAGTCATGTTGTGAAAGAAGAATCAGAAGAAAAGGGAAAAACCACAAGAAAGGGAAAAAAAACAACAACAAGAAAAGAGAAAATACTATCTTTTGATATGCATTCAGATTCCATAGTTCTCTGCATGTGGATAGCATTTTCTATCATGAGTCTTTTGGAATTATCTTAGATCATTGTAATGCTGAGAATACTAAGTCTATCAAAGTTGGTCATTGCACAATGTCGCTGTTACTGTGTACAATAAACTCCTGATTCTGCTAACTTCACTCAGCATCAGTTCATGTAAGTCTTTTCAGGTTTTCCTGAAATCAGCCTACTCATTTTTTCTTATAGAATAATAATATTTTATTACATTTGTATACGACAACTTGTTCAGACATTGCTCAGTTGATGGGTATCCCCTCAATTTCCAATTATTTGCCACCAAAAAAGAGTTGCTATAAATATTTTGTGTGTGTAGGTCTTTCCCCCCCTTTTATGACCTCTTTGGGATACAGACCTAGTGGTATAACTGGATCAAAGGGCACGCACAGTTTCAAAAGCCTGTACTCATAGTTCCAAATTGCTCCCCAGGATGATCGAATCAGTTCACAACTTTGCCAACGATGCATTAATGTGGCAATTTTCCCATATCTTCTCCAACATTTATTTTTTTTCCTTTTTTGTCATAATAGCCAATCTAATAGGTGTGAGGTGGTACTTCAGAGTTATTTAATTTGCATTTCTCAAATCAATAATGGTTTAGAGCAATTTTTCCATATGATTATAGAGAGTTTTACTTTCTTCATCTGAAAACTGCTTTTTCATATCCTTTGATCATTTATCAAATGGGGAATGACTTTTCTCCTTACAAATTCTTATATATTCTTACAAATTCTTACATATTCTTTTTTTAGCATTCTAAATTTTTAAAAATTTTATTTGTTTTCAGTGTTCTCTTTTTTAATGTTTGTTTATTTACTTTTAGTTTTCAACATTCATTTCCACAGAATTTTGAGTTCCAAATTTTCTCCCCATCTCTTCCCTCCATCCACTCCAACATGACAAGCATTCTGATTAGTCTTTCCACCAATCTGCCCTTCCTTCTAACACCCCTTCCTTCCCTTATCCCCATCTTCTCTCTTGTCTTGTTGGGCAAGATAAATTTCTATACCCCATTACCTGAATTTCTTATTTTCC
>JAQQSK010000509.1:0-17924 GCA_028658325.1 Potorous gilbertii
CCCCCCCCCTATAATCAATTATTATATCATATAATATGTGGCTCACAACAATCTTTGGATGTGGATATTACAGGTATTACTATTACCATTTTGCAGGTAGGGAAATTGGAACACAAAGAGGATAAGTGAAATGCATGTGGTCACACAACTCGGAAGTAGGTATAGAACCTAGGACTGACTGATCTCAAAGCTAGACTTATATCCATTACACTATGCAGCATTTTTCCTTCTGGCCCTCCTTCCAAACTAACTGCCCATTTTAACCAAATTAATTATAATATCTGAGCCCCAGGCCTTTCTGAAAGTCTAGTGGTATGCACCCTTCACCTTTCTATTCACCAGGCTGTAGATAATGAAGTTTAACATGGCAGTGAGTGCTGTGTAGAACAGTAAGAGTAGCTTTTTGTTCCAAGATGAGGCATTGGAACAAGGCCAAATGTACTTGAGGGTGACACCACAGCAAAAAGAAGGGAAGGACAGCAAGAAGAAAGAAGCAGGGAAACAAGACCTTGTGCTTCCTCATTGACAATGGGCATCTTTAATAAGTTGGGAGGATGCAGACATAGAACCCTAATATTATCATGAAGAAGAAGCATGTGAACTGACTGTGGCTTTCAGTGCCTCTAACTCAAACATATTATGTTCGTACAGACCAATGCAATGACAAGGAGGCTGTCATAGAATTGAGTTCACCTTGTTTGGAACACAAAATGAGAAGCTAGAAATCGATATGGTCAATATAGTGGTCACAGGAAATCCCAAGAATCAGGTGGGAGCAGCCACCCAGTCCCAGGCTCTGTGATTCATGATTATAGGTAATGAAAAGGTTATGTAAGTCTATGTAGTGATCGTATGCTATGGTAGACAGGAGATGATCCACAGCAGCCACCCAAATGAAGAACAATATATCTAAGTTGAAGAATTATGAAAAGAGATGAGTATTCTCTTGGCAAACATGGTTCCCAGAATCATGAGCAAAATGACCAAGACGAAACTAAGCAGGACAGGGTGTTGAGGCAAAAGTACATGGGGTTGTACAGATGGAGTCAGAGGTATCATCAGGATGCTGAGGACATTGCCCATAACAAGACAAAACAAATAGAGACAGTAACAATAGAAGAATGCATTATGCAAGCCAGAGAAGCTCACCAAGACAAGTTCATTCACTGCAGTCCAATACCCACCAGATCTTAGCCAGAACTAGTGCACTGTACTAACATTAGTGAAGGGAAAGGATTCCTCTCAATGGGGTAGAGAGAAATACAAGCTGTAAGTGTAAGGTTGAGAAGAAGCTCCAGAGATTCATCCTTCTCCTGACCCCAGGAGGGAAGAGCAACAGTACTGTCAATACCATTTTGATGAGCTGGTAATGGCCAATGTCTTCTTTCAGTGAGATGAAGGACCACCAGATCTTAACTATCTTCTCTTTTTCTGTAGCCTCCAGACATTATTACCTGCTCTGCTGAGGGTGAAGAACACTGAACCTTGTCATCCACCCCAAGTTAAATTCTCATTATACTATGAACTCCTTCAGAGCAGGGACTCTATAATTTTTCTGGCACATCCCCAGAACTTATCATGGGGCTTGGCACATAATAAGCCCTTTATACATACATTTTTATTCATTCATTCTATTGACTCCCTTGAGGTTCCTGACTTTTTATTCCTTAAGATGAGTTTTATTATCCCATTTTTAAATTTATAAAGTAAACTTTTGGTAATTTTATTGGTATGACACAAAATCAAGTAATTAATTTGTGTAGAATGGCCCAACCATGAGTAATTAATTCCTCTCTAATTAAGATTTCTTTTATTTATGTGGAGTGTTTTGTAGTTTTATTCATGATTATAAAGAGTGTTCGTAGGTAGACTAAAATCTATTTCATACATTCATTTCTTTTAACTAAGTATAATTGACTTAGAATTTTAATACTGACTATCTACAGTATCTCATTAGATATAGAGTCTATGAACTTGTTTTGAAAAATATTTTGATGAATGCATTTCAATTGTTTTCCTTTTCTTTGTAATGAAATATTTTTTCTTTTATGCATTTAGAAATATTCTTCCAAGATGGGTTCCATAGATTTCAGCATATTGCCAAAGGTCCTCATGGCACAAAAAAGGATAAAAATCTCTTCAAGAGTATGCATTCTTATTTTGCCAATGAGGATCCAGAAGCAAAGAAAACTTAAATGATTTAACCATGATCAGTTAGCTAGTGAGACCATTGGAATTTAAACCCCATATTTTTCCTTTCTCCTAAGATAGACCTTTTTTTTAGTACAAGTTGTTGTTAAGTGAAGTCCAACTCTTCATGACTCAATTCAGTTTTCTTGTCAAAAATCCTATGATTTGCCACTTTCTTCTCTAGCTCATTTTATAGATAAGCAACTAAGGCAAATAAGGTTAAGTGACTTGCCCAGGTTAACACAGCTAGTAAGTGTCTGAGTCTGGATTTGAATTCATGAAGATGAATCTTTCTGATGCTAAGCCCCTTTGCTTTATCCACTGTGCCATCTAGCTGCCCTTATTCACTATATAGTTAGTTTTTTTGCTTCTGTGCCTGAACCTTACTCCATTTCCTTTTCCAAACAAATTTATTATAGTCTCTGGGAGCTGATGGTCTTTCATAAGGCATGTATCTCCAACTTTCTGTTCCTCAGACTATAGTTAATGGGGCTCAACAAGGAGTAAGGACTGTGTAGAACTATGATAGCAACTCATTTTTCCAGCTTTGTTACATTTAACTGTCCTTCTCACGTTCTACAATCTAGTTGAACTGGAGTCTTTCTGTTCTTTACATCCCCCACTCCATCTTCCAATCCTTGTGTCATAGTGGTAACTGATACCATCCCTGCAATTCTCCTATTAGATTTGCTCCTTTTCTTCAAGACATAGCTCAAACACTGTATTATATACAGGCCTTTTTAAACATCCCTTACAACTTCTAGTACTCTTCCTCTCTAACTACCTTGCATTTAATTGCTTTCTGTTTGGTTTGGTGCATTCCCTTTATATGGAACACTTTATTGCTTAGCTAAGTCTTATCAGAGAGTTACTCTTACTCAGATTCAGACAGTTCTTGCTTTTCTTAAAATATATAACATATCATTTAAGAAATTTTCATTTTCAAATTCTCCCCTTCCCTAAGATGTCTTAGACTGGTAAAATGTCTCCCTCTGAGCTTTTGTTGGCTCTGCCACTCCAAAACTTGATTTGGGACATTATTTTAAAGATTTTAGATGGGAATATTGGGAGAGTTCAGCTGGGTAGCTGCCTCTAATCTGTCACCTTGACTCTGTCCTTTTTCTTACATTTTTAAGTCAAGCTGTATTCTGGAGCAATATACACAGACACATATACACAGATGTATAACCAGAACAGACATATGATTATGAGACAGACAAATGAGAATCTGGTTGTTAATTTTAAGCTAAAGTGGTGTTATTTGCAGTGAGTACATAGAAATAGGAATTCATCAGAAAGGACAAAAAAGGAAAAATTTCAGAACTGCATTATTAAGTTAGAAACTATAAATGACATATATTACAATTGCTGTTGAGGAGTAAGTTGAGCTGAGCAGAAGGATATCTTCTAAGCAGAGAATTAGAAAAATAACCTTGTGGACCAAATAGTTTGATTTAGATGTCATGCCTAGAGAAGTGTTGGTAAAGGACAGGATGAATTATTTTAGCTTAGTGCTGAAAGCATCTGCTCAACACAGAAGTTGTTCATAAAAGAAGTTTTATGGATGGTTACTAAGACAGAAAGAGAATACCAATATTTACAATTCCAAAGTGGCAAGTTATGCTGAAGACCTGAGTTTTCTTTAATCATGTACCTCCTTGGCAATAAGGCAATATAGTAGGAACATCAAAGACACTAATTTTTTTCTTTTTTTGAAATTTTATATATTTACTTTTAGTTTTCAACATCCATTTCCACAAGATTTTGAGTTCCAAATTTTCTCCCCATCTCTCCCCTCCTCCCCATCCCAAAATACCTTGCATTCTGATTACCCTTTCCCCCAATCTACCCTCCCTTCTATCACATGCCTTCCTTCCCTTATCCCCATCTTCTCTCTTTTCTTGTAGGATAAGATAGATTTCTATAGCTATTCTTATTTCCCAGTTAAATGCAAAAACAATTCTCAACATTAATTCCTAAAATATTGAGTTCCAGCTTCTCTCCCTTCCTCCCTCTCCACCCATCCCCACTGAGAAGGCAAGGAATTCAATATAGGTAGAATTCAATACATGTGTAGATTTGCTAAAGATTTCTATAACAGTCATGTTGTGAAAGACTAACTGTATTTCCCTCCATCCTATCCTGCTCCCTCCATTTATTCTATTTTCGCTTTTGACCTTGTCTCTCCTCAAAAGTATTTACTTCTAATTGTTCCCCTCCTCTCATTTGCTCTCACTTTCATCATCCCCCCACACCCCACTTATCCCCTTCTCCCCTACTATCCTGTAATGTAAGATATATTTTCATACCAAATTGAGTGTGCATGTTATTCCCTCCTTAAGCCAAATATGGTGGAATTAAGCTTCAATTTTTCCCTCTCACCTCCTCTTTTTTCCCTCCACTGAAAAAGCTTTGTTTTGCCTTTTTAATGAGAGATAATTTGTCCCATTTCATTTCTCCCTTTCTTCTTTCAATATATTCCTCTCTCACTTCTTAATTTTGTTTTTTTAGATATTATCCCTTCCTATTCAACTCACTCTGTGCCCTCTGTCTATACACACACAAACACACACACACATACGTGTGTGTGTGTGTGTGTGTGTGTGTGTGTGTGTGTGTGTGCGTATAATCCCTTGAACTACCCAAATATTGAGAAAAGTTTCAGGAGTTACAAATATTATCTTTCCATATTGGAATGCAAACAGTTCATCTTAAGTAAGTCTTTTAGGGTTTCTCTTTCCTGTTAACCTTTTCATGCTCCCCTTGATTTTTGTGTTAAAAAGTCAGATTTTCTACTTACCTCAGGTCTTTTCATCAAGAATGTTTGAAAGTCCTCCATTTTATTGAATGACCATTTTTTCCCTTGAAGCATTATACTTAGTTTTGCTGGCTAAGTGATTCTTGGTTTTAATCCTAGTTCCTTTGATTTCTGGAGTATCATATTCCAAGCCATTCAATTCCTTAATGTAGAAGCTGCCAGATCCTGTGTTATCCTGATTGTATTTCCACAATACTCGAATTGTTTCTTTCTGGCTGCTTGCAATATTTTCTCCTTGACTTTGGGCCTCTGGAATTTGGCTACAATATTGCTAGGAGTTTTTCTTTTGGATCTCTTTCAGGAGGTGATCAGTGAATTCTTTCAATATTCATTTTACCCTCTGGTTCCAGAATATCAGGGCAGTTTTCCTTGATAATTTCATGACAAATGATGTCTGGGCTCTTTTTTTGATCATGGCTTTCAGGTTGTCTCATAATTTTTAAATTGTCTCTCCTGGATATATTTTTCAGGTCAGTTGATTTTCCAATGAGATATTTCACAATCTTCTATTTTTTCATTCTTTTGGTTGTGTTTTGTACCTTCTATCTGCTCCATTCTAATTTTTAAAGCACTACTTTCTTCAGTGAGCTTTTGAACCTCCTTTTCCATTTGGCTAATTCTGCTTTTGAAAGCATTCTTCTCCTCATTGGCTTTTTCGGGCCTCTTTTGCCAGTTGAGTTAGTCTGTTTTTAAATGTGTTAATTTCTTCAGCATTTTTTTGGGGTCTCCTTTAGCAAGCTGTTGACTTGCTTTTCATGATTTTCTTACATTGCTCTCAGTTCTCTTCCCAATTTTTCTTCCACCTCTCTTACTTGATTTTCAAAATCCTTTTTAAGCTCTTCCATGACCTGAAACCATTGCATATTTATTTTGGAAGATTTGGATACAGAAGCCTTGACTTTTAGTCTTCCTCTGATGGTATGCATTGTTCTTCCTCATCTGAAAAGATGGAAGAAAACACGTGCTCATCAAGAAAGTAACCTTCTATTTTCTTATTCTTTTTCCCTTTTGGGGGCATTTTCCCAGTCAATTAGTTGACTCGAGTTCTTTGTCAAGAGGAGGTTATATTCTGGGGACTTGTAAGTTCTGAGTTCCTCCATGGTGGCACAATCAAGGGAGAGGAGTTCACTCCTCTCCTTACTTGCACTCTGATCTGGAAGCGACTACAAGCACTCTTTTCTGTGAGTAGAATTCCCTCTCCAAAGCCTCCACCAGCTCCACCAGCCACCAATCCTCCTCACCCCAAGGTCACCACTAAGGGCTGAGATCCATATCAGCTGCTCTATTCCCACAAGGTCTTTAGGTCAAGACTCCAACAGTAGAAGATGCCACTGCCTGGGGCCAGGGCTAGACTGCTAAGTTCCCTTCTCACTAGGTGAAAGAACTTTCTCACTGACCTTTGCTGCTGTCTTTGACATTTGTGAGTTGAGGAATCTGGGACCTGCAGCTGCTGTTGGTGGCTCCTTGAAGCCCACTCCAGTCCTGTCCTTGCTGGCAAGGCCAAGACTGGACTGTACTCCACTCTGCACCTGGAGTGACAGATCTTTCCTGTCAGCCTTCCTGGCTGCCTAGGGCTGGAAATCTCTTTCACTCTGTTGTTTTGTGGTTTCTGCTGCTCTAGAATTTTTTTAGTGTCATTTTTACAGGAATTTGATGGACTGTGGGAAGAGAGTTTCTAGAGGTGCATCCTTCTACTCTGCCATCTTGGCTCTTCCCCCAAAAGATATTAATTTCTTACCCCAAATTCAGGAATAACAAATAAATCACAGTCTTCACAAAACTTACACCCCATTATCCTACCAACATATACACTATTTGTGTGGGAGAGGTGATACAGAGAAACTTGCCAAGGAAGCACATGACTGATGCCAAATTGCCAGATATGCTAATAAAGAAAAAAATGTCAAAATCATCTATACAGACAAAATGTCAAGAATGCCCCAGCCATGAAATTTTTAAAAGTAGAAATGAAAGAGGTCTATAATATGATATCTCAAATTGTACAGAAATAATCATCAGAATAATTTGGTGCTGATTGAGACAGAAGGAGTTGATCAGTGGAAAAGATCAAGCACAGAACATATAGTAGTAAATGAGCAAATTAGTTTAGTGCTTGATAAACACAAAACCCTAAGATCCTGGGGTACACTCTCATTATATGACAAAAACTGCTAGGGAAACTGAAAATAAATCTGGCAGAAGCTAGGTATATACCAATATCTCATTTCCCATACCAAGACAAACTCGAAATAGATACATGATGAAGGTCATATTATATATTAGAGGAGAAAGTAAGAATAAGTTTTTTAGATCTGTAGAGAGAAGAATTTATGACCAAACAAGGGTTACAAAGACTCATCCAAGATAAAAGGAACCATTTGATTCTATAAAATTTTAAAGATTTTTCATTTTTGAATGAACAAAACCAATACAGTTAAACATTAGAAGGAAAATAAGTAACTGGAAAAATTTTTTGCAAAAGTATTATATAAAGACTTTATTTCCAATAAATATAAGGAGGGAGAATAGAGGGAGAGAAAATAAATAATTTCAATTGAAAATATTAAAATAAGTTTTAAAACTCAGAGAAGTATAAAGGGTCATAAATCAGGTAGATTGAATCAAGGAGAAGGAAAAAATATAATAATATTTTTCATAGTAATATCAACGCCATAGATTGGAAAAAACAAAAAATGCAATTGTATAATTATAATTCTCTAATTAGGCCTCAGAAAAGATAATTTCCTTTCTTCTTTAGACAAGTGGCTTATCAGTGTGGAACACTACATGAAATACTAAATATTATTGCTGTTTAATTTTATTTCACTATTTTCTTCCACAATTTTGGTTATAAGGAATAGTTCAGGTGATAAAAGAAAGTAGAATAACATATTGAGAAATTAACTAGGTTCAAAACCATAATCAAATGTAAAATAAGAAAAAGTAATGTATCCAGTATACAATAGAGCATTGCAGATGGGGTCTTACCATAACAAAATATAAAGACATTATTACCTTATCCATTTTAGACACTATTTCTATTCAAGACAATCAAAAAGCAGGCAGACTGTTTTTGTGGATTTCCTCCCAAACTTCCCAAAGACCTCACCCCTTCTTTTTGGTTCTGTTTCCCAACATCTAGAGTAGAATTGTTTGTTGTTATAATTCCATATTAATAAGATTTTGTTCTAAAATTCTGCACATTAACAAAGTTCTCATCTGGTTTGTTAGGATGATAGACACATTATGTTACAACTCTCCCTATACCTGAGACATATTACAAATGTACAATGCATAAATATTATAGGTATCATTACAGAGCAATATAAACATGTATTCACATATGCTAGTTGTAATTGAAAAGACATTTTTTCATAAATCAAGAAGAGCTTTAGTAATCCCTGGAGTGAAGAGACCATGCTATATTTAATGACAGTGAGATAGTCATGATCTGAAGAGTTTTCTTCTTTTGGCTACATTCTTGAGTGCCCTCTTCACATCCTTGTTCCTCAGGCTGTAGATGAGGGGATTAAGCATGGGATTTATCACAGTATAGAACACAGATACCAGTTTTCCCTGCTCCTTTGAGGATTTAGGTGTCATATAGTTCATGATTGCTGACCCATAAAAAATAATGACCACAAGGAGATGGGAACCACAGGTGGAGAATGCCTTGAGTCTTCCTGAGGTTGTCTTCATCCTAACAACAGTCACTATAATGGAACCATAGGATGCCAAGATCAGAGAAACAGGTACAAGAAGAATCACCATACCCATGAGGAAAATGGCCACCTGTGAGTTATGGGTATCTGCAGATGCCAAAGCCAAGAGGGCTGGGGACTCACAAAAGAAATGAGCAATTCTATTATCTCCTTGGTAGGGAACTTGTAATGTGAATGTAGTGTCAACCAATGTCACCAGAATGCCACTGGCCCAGCAACCCAAGGCCAAGTGGCTACACAGTCTCCATGTCATGATGAGAGGATAGTGCATGGGATCACAGATTGCCAAGTACCGATCATAAGACATCACAGCTAACAGTGCACACTCTGTACATCCTAAAAAGAGGGAGAAAAGAAGCTGAGCTGCACATCCTAGGAAGGAAATGATCCTTCTCCTGGACAACATGTGGGCAAGAGCTTGGGGAACAATACAAGTAGAGAAGCACAGATCAGCCAAAGACAAGTTGCAAAGGAAAAAGTACATGGATGTATGGAGCTGTGAGTCAATCAAAACCAGGGAGATAAGGAGCAGGTTTCCAAGTACAGTAACCAAGTAGACTATCAGAAAGAATATGAAGAGTAGGAGCTGGGTTTGAAGATCATCAGAAAGTCCCAGAAGGAAGAATTCTGTCACCCACGTTTTGTTAGTGTCCTTCATCTTGTTTTTTTGACTCTTTAGAAGAATAGCGAGATATTGAGTACAAGACTAACCTATAGAGTCATAGAATCCTAGTGTTAAAAGGGATCTTCAAAATTCAATCTCCTGCTCAACCATTAAAAGCTGTACTGATAAGTGATCATTGAACACCTCCAATGATAAGCAATGTACTGTCACACCAGCATGTCATTCTATTCATGGGCATCTAAGTGTTAGAAAATGCATCCTTAATATTTAATAGAAATCATCCTCAATCTAACTATCCATGCCACTTACCCCTTTTTTGCCCCTACATTTAGTAGTTACACTTTGGTAATCTCATTATCACCAATGACTATTATCTATGAAGATGATTCCTGTATATATGTATAATTATAGTCTTTTTCCTGAGCTTCACGTTCACATTGCCAAATGTCTATTGGGCGTTCTAAAATGGGTGTCCTAAAGTCCTTAAACTTAATATGCTCAGAACTAAACTCGTTCATTATCTTTCCCCCTAAACCTTCCCTTCCAAAATTTCCTGTTCCTATAAAATATGCTATCATCCTTTCATTCTCCCAAGTTCTTAACTAGACAGTAAACTTGAATCTTTACACTCCATTACCCAGTAAGTTGAATCAATTGCCAATTCTTGCCCTTTCAATATCTTTTGCCATATCAATATCTATCAATAATCCTATTGATATTAATATCTTGCCTGACACAATATCTCTTGATGCCAATCCTTTCTCTCTAGTACAACCTCATCTCTTCTCACCTAGATTATTTCAAAAACTTCCTAACTAGTTTCCCTACCTCAAGTGTCATCTCATTCCATTCTATCCTACACGCTTGCAAAAGAAAAACGACTTTCCTTAAACATAGATCTGACTGTGTGACTCTTCTACTTAATCAATGCCATTATCTTGCTACAGGTAATAACTGCAGAATTAAATAGATTTTTATTTAGCTTCTAAAGCATTACACAATCTGGCCACAATCTTTTTGTATTACTACTTTTTCTATCTTATGTATAGTATATGTATAATATATTTTGTATACAATTTTTGTATCACTATTGCATTTTATTCCCACTTCTGCACTCTACAGCCTGCCCAGACAAATCTTATCTCTGTTAAATGTGCTATTCCATCTCTCACCTCCCTGACTTTTCACTGGCCATCCCACATAACTGGAGTACATTCCCTCCATTCATCCACTTCACAGAGACTCTTCCTGTAAAATGTAGTTTAAGCAATATCATCTATATAAAGTCTTTCCTGATTCCTCTAATTAGTATCCTCATTCCTAAACTACATTGTATTTAACTATTGTGCATATATTTGTATTTCTTCTCTCACACAGTTATTCTGCATATACGTATATATATATATATATATTTGTGTGTACATACACACACACACTTATCCTCACCATTATAATGTAAACTCTTTTCAAGCAAAGATGGTATTATTCTTTGTAATTGTATACCCTGCACCTAGCACAGTGCCTAGCACATAGTAGACATTTAATAAATATTTGTGTTGATTGATGGAATGACAGATTGCATTTTTGTTCTTTTTCCTGCCTCCTAGTTAGTAGCAAAATTTCACTTCCCTGTAATTTTCTGTATATTCACATTCTATTAAATAATGAGCTTCTAATGTATTTTCTCTATATATAAAAAGTGGAAGATATATAAAAATCTCCAACATGTTTACATATATATGGAAAGAATATATATACATAAATGCACATATCTGTGTACAAAGTATATATACATGTGCATGTACGTATAAATAAATATAGCACTTCATATTTTAAACATTCGTATGTACACATATTTATACACATAGGTATGTATGTGTATGTGTGCATGTGCTTTTTTATATATATATGGCAAGGCAGCATTATACAGTTGCTGGAAAGCTAGCTTTTAAACCAGGAAGACCTACTTTCAAAGACCTGGATTAAAGTCATGCTTCTGATACATGCTGATTCAGTGACTCTTAACCTCTCAATGCCCTAAGTAAATCCACAAAACTATAGAAAAGAGAGAGGGTTGCAGAGAAGGTACCAACTTGCATTGACAAAGAGTTTTCTTTCTTAGAAATCACAAGCTTTGTCCCTATCCAGATATGTGATTGTGTGAATGCACTTGCATTTATTCAGTTAGATAACTTGTGTGCAAGTGGCTTTCATACTCAATTACATTTCCATTATGTGCATGTAATGATAATCCTATTTAACATTAGCAAAACCTAATGATTCATGAATATTCCCATTTGATAGTCTAGAACAAAGAGGGGAAGAAGCATACCTCTCCTAATGATAGGGAAATAATTTTAAGTACTGGACACAAATCTTGAAAGAAAACTACACAGGGGAATTTCCTTCCAAGATGACTACCTGAACTACACTTAGGTAGCCCAGCTTACACCAACCTACTTCAGAAAAACCTGAAACTTCATAGCAAATATAAATAAATAAATTAAATAGTGATCAAGAAATCCAACAAGTAACTACAAAAAAGTAACTTCTCCCACTCAGAATTCCAAAAAGATTAGCCTAGACTCATCAACAATTATGCCAGAGCCAGCAGCTCAAAGTAGCTTCCCAGAGTGACCAGACCTAGCCAAGGACATGTATGCATGTATATATGTATAAATGCATTATGCATATGTGCATACATGTGTATATATACATATACATTCATATATGTGTATGAGAACTTTGATGTGAACTTTTAAAGAAATAAAGCAATGTAAAGTGGTGATTGGCGGATTCTTATGAAATCCTCATGTGTTCTGATGAGTACATGAAAATGCTCTTGTTTGGGCTTTCAGGTTTCAAATGACGAAAGAAAGAAAGAAAGAAAGAAAGAAAGAAAGAAAGAAAGAAAGAGGGGCTGGGTGCATGTAATTCACAGATACTACCTGTAGTGGGAGCTTGGCTACTCTTCAGTTGGACAAATCTGTTGCATATCCGAAGTTGAGCATCCTGAAACCTAAGGATAGCTACTTGGTTGATGTAGCTGTGCATCCTTTCCTGCTGTGTATCTTTCCTTATCCTTTACCTATTAAATACCTTGCATCTGTGGTGAGTTTCCAAGTGAAATCTCTCTCTTAACCAAATCTGAAAGAACCAGACAACATAAATACTTGCTTGACTTTTGGGAGTGCAATACTATAGATAGAAATCAATCAGAAAAGGTAACTACACTAGCTGATGTTGAAATAGAAATTTTCTGGCCAAAGAAGAAAGGCCTTCCAGATTCCCAGAAAAGGGAAGCAGAAGCAAAAAAAGGGTTTCTGTCACTTCTTAGTGATACACATAAGGCCTGGTTCACAAATTCTCTCACCACCCTGGTCATTCTGCCTAT
The DNA here is from genome assembly GCA_028658325.1 of Potorous gilbertii. Classification (NCBI taxonomy): domain Eukaryota; kingdom Metazoa; phylum Chordata; class Mammalia; order Diprotodontia; family Potoroidae; genus Potorous; species Potorous gilbertii. The sequence continues at coordinate 12,750 of JAQQSK010000509.1, forward strand.
AATGGTTGTCTTCCTAAAATGTGGCACCAGATCTGAGAACAATGCAGTGACCTGAACAGGAAAACGTAAGGTTGAAATACCAATACCCTCATTTTGAAACTAGATATTTTTCTTAATGTCACTTAGAATAGTATTAGCTACTAAGGCTGCAGAATGGTTCTGCAAATTTTGAACTTAAAGGCCATAAGACCTCAAGACCTTTTCCCACATAACTTGTAGTGTCATTCCCTCTACATCCTGGGCTTATGAAGTTGATTTTTTAAAATCCAAATATAGAATTTTGAAGTTCTTCCTATTAAATTTATTCTCATTAGCTTTAACCCATAATGTTGACCTATCAAAATATTTGTTTCCTGTTTCTGTCATTTGTGTGTTAGCTTTCTTCTGCTCTATGTCATCTGCAAATTTGATCAGAATGAAATCAAACGTCTGTCATCTTCCAAGTCACTGATAAAAATGTAGAAAAGTATAGACAAATGGTGTTGAAACTCAAATAGAAATGGGGTGGGGACACTAAATATAAGAATCCCTGTGGCCATTAATTACTTAGGAAATTACATATTAATAATATATATGTCCTAACATATTTCATTTATTTTCTTAAGTATTTCCCAATTACATTTTTCAATCTGGTTCTGGCTGCACTAAGTAGCATTGTGGACTAGATGTGCTGCCAGGGTTTGACACCTGTAGTAAAGCTCAAGGAGAGATCTTTGGCCACTCCACTTGAGTTGTCTCTCCAAATTGATATCAATTCATTATTTGTGTTTTGTGTTCAGCTGTTTAAACAGCTCCAGATTTAGCCATCTAGTCATTTAACCTGTATATCATTTATCACAAATGCTTTCCTGAAATTTGAGTAGATTTAATCTACAGCATTCTTCTGATCTACTAGACTGGCTACTATTTCCAAAAAGTGATTGAAACTTAATTGATACCATCTACTCTCAATGAAATAATGTTAGTTCTAAGTGATCACAACAAACTTTTTTTCATGAACCATATTATTAATAATACATACATAGTACACATATGTGATCAGCCTCATATGTATCATATCCCATAGCTATTTGTATATGTATATCACATATATATATATATATATAATACCCTTGCATGTATTTAAACTATTATATATATATATATATATATATATATATATATATATACACAGTATGTTTTAGAGTCAATTCTTGCCAGATCATGAGTCAATAGTTGCATTTCCAATGTGACCAGTTACATCTCAGAAATCAGCAAATGCTGCAAATCAAGGCTTAATTTATAATTTTGTTGATTGTCTAGACTTAAGTGATGGGGACACTTTTAAAAATATAGACTAAACTTAAAAGTGTGCCATGAGCATATGTTTTGTTAGAGAGAGAGTTCTTAAACACTTTAAAATCTAATCAGCATTTTTACTTACAGTTCATTTACCTTTATATGAATACACATAAGTCTGTATTTTTTTCTCCTGCTATTTAGCACTAGAAAAGCCTAATTAGCTTGTGAATCTGCACATCTGGAATTAATAAAATATTCTAGAATCTTATTAGGAAATTACCAGTTGTCACTGACTTGTTTCTTACTGTCTTCCCTTTTTTGAAAATTAGGACATTTAACCTTCAGCAGTCCTTTAGCACCTTTCTCATCAAGTTAGTTGATAAATTCAAATCAAACAAAACAGTAATGCTAGCATACTAACAGGACTCAATTATAGATGTACCTTCAAAAGACTTTAACATAATTAGACATTCTTATCCATTGCTCTTTGTAATTCCTGAGATGCTATACAAATTCTCCAAAACCCTTTGAATGCTATGCAAATCAAACTAATCAATCAATAAGCATTTATTAAGGGTCTACTCTATGCCAGGTACTGCGCTAAACACTGAATGCAGATATATATAGATATAAATAGATTGCCTAAATTTCCAAAGAGGATGCTCACAAATTCCATTTATATACAGATGCCTGGTTACTCTCAGCCTTCTCTGCTTCCCACCTACCCTAATAAGAGGAAGAATTTGAATCCAAATGCCTGTGACTTTGTGGTTAATTCTTTAGTCACTGCCAGGAACGGAACAAAGGTCTATACACAACATTTGTATATCTGACCAAGACCTTTGATACTGTCAGTTGTGAGGGATAATGGAAAATTATGTAAAAATTTGGTTGCTTGGAGAAGTTCATCAGCATTGTATATCAATTTCATGACAGCATGCCCAGGGTCCTAGATAATGGGCAATGCTCTCATGCTTTCCTAGTCACCAATGTGGTGAAACAAAGCTGTGTGCTTGCTCCCATGTTTTTAGCATGATGTTTTCAGCCATGTTGAGGATGAACATGGCTCAAGGTCAGCTACCACACTCATGGTAAATTGTTCAACTTGAAAAGGCTTCAAACCAAGACTAAAGTGGAAGGAGTGTTGGTGCATGATTTTCTGTTTGCAGATGATTGTGCGCTCAGTGCAGTCTCTGAAACTGAGATGCATCAAAATATGGATCATTTCTCCGCTGCTTGTAATTTTGGCTTAATTATTAACACTAAGACAGCACAGGTGCTCCATAAGCCACCACCACACCATCCATATGTGGAACCATTGGTTAGAGCAAATGGAGAAGTTCTGAATGCTGTGAACTCACCTCGGCAGTGTACTTTCCAAGGATGTACACATTGTTAATGAGGTTGATACATGCTTTGCCAGAGATAGATCAGTGTTTAGGAGGCTCCAAAAGAAGGTATAGGAGAAAAGACTATCACACTGAAGGTCTACAGAGCCATTGTGTTGATTTCATTATTGTATGCCTGTGAAACCTGGACAGTTTACCAGTGTCATGCCAAGAAGCAGAATTACTTCCATTTGAACAGTCTTAGGAAGATTCTGATCTTGCAAGATCACCTGGCAAGATAAAGTACCAGATACCGAAGTCCTTGCTTGAGCTGAACTGCCAAGCTCTGCTTCAGAGAGCTCATCTCTGATGGGCTGGTCACATTGTTTGAACACAAAATGTAGGTTTGCCAAATGTTTGCCAAAAAAGATTATTTTATGGAGAACTCACACAGGGAAAGTATTCACATGGTGGTCAGAAGAAGCGCTATAAGGACACTCTCAAGGTATCTCTTAAGACCTTTGGAATTGATTGTGTGACATAGGAGACACTGGCACAGGACCACTTAGCATGGTGTGCCCACATTAGAGAAGGTGCTGTGCTCTATGAGCAAAACAAAATTAAACAGCTCAAAGGAAATAAAGGATGCACAAATTTGGAGAATCCACCCCAAATGTTCACACTATTTGTGCCCAATATGTGGTAGAGTATTCCAAGATCATATTAGTCTGACAGTCATAGGCAGACACATTAAAACTTGGCTCTATGCATAGTGGTGTCATTTTGGTCCTCTTCAGAACAAAGAACAACAACCAACCTACCCTACTCCTAGTTCATGATACAGTTACTTCATGGCCAGTGTGGATTGCTATTTGAACCTATTCTCTTCCCTAGCCCTTCCTTTCTAACTACATAGGAAGAGCATGCACACTCAAGACTCCCTAATTTTCCTCTGATGTTCACTATTACACAATACATTTCAATAAAGACAGTATCTTTTTCATACAAACACTTCTGGGATTTCCTCTTTCCTTTCTTGCTGAACTCTTATTTTGTTGTCTCAGAAAATACATCTCTTTGTATATCTGCCTGTTTCTCCCCATCTCTTCTTTTCTCCCTGTCTTTGTCCCTCTATCTCTTTTGACTATTCATCTTCTCTCCCTCTCACTTTTCTCCTTTTATTTGTGAGACAAAGAACAAAACTAATAAGTTTATGAATAATATAGGTGGGTCATTTATGTCAAGGAAAAGGGAAAAGATTATATTTTGACATAAAATTAAAGAAATCATTGCCATCAAGATTCAAACTCTTGAGACTTCCTGGCAAAATCTCCTCAGAATATCTACAAGCATCTCTACCTCCCTATATCCTTCCGATTGTTACTCCTCATTCACTAAGTGGGGCTCAAGAAGAGATACGAGAGGGCAGAAATCTCTCTGCTAGTTTTCAGATGTTGGAGACTGTAGGTGTGGAACACTGAGTATAATCTCAGACTTTCTGGTTTACGTTAGTTTTGTTGCACTATTATTCCTTCTTTTGTATTCTTCATTTTAAGGGATCGTTCTCTGGCCAGAGGAAGGGAATGGTAGAATGCAATGGGAAATGAAGGTAATAAACAAAACAACAGCTATAAATACAAAAATAAATTGGTGGCATAAGTTTTAAAAAAGAAAGCAACAAATTGCCTTTCTTGACAAATATTCGAAAGTATCCCCAGTTAATTCAACTTAATGAGATCTAATTATCCTGACTCACCACATTATGACTCAACACATTCTTCTTCGTGGGTAAATAGGATGGAGAAAGAATAGGACATTGCAAGAAAAGCTCCTGAAAATTAGAAATCCTGGGTTTGCTTCTGGGTCTGCCTTAGATTTTCCCCCTCCATGAGATAGTTTTCACCACTCCCTTTCCCACTTCTTCCTACTATCAATCTAAATGTAGCTTGATCAGAATCAAGGCTTTATAAAATCAGAAAGGTAGATCCATGAGACAGCAAATCTTTAACTTGTGCTATCTCTCTGACATGATGTGAGGAAAAATAACAGAACAACTTCATAGAATTATTGTTTCTCACAATTTAATGACACTTCACAACACATCTGGTTCAATCTATATCTGGATAGAAATGCTTTTTAAAGAATCTTCAGTGAGTTATTAAATTCATGCAATTATGGAGGACCCACGTCTCATGAAACAATTAATTTCACTTTTGGATACTGTAGAAAATCATTACCAATGTTGAACAAAACTTTGCTTTTTTCTGTAATTTTGTCTATTGATCCTAGTCCTTCTCTTTAAAGTTGAGTTTTTAAATAAGTATAATCTCTCTTTCACATGATAGTCCTTCAAATATTTGATAAAAGCTATAATTTTCTCTCTATTTCCACAATTCTCTTCTCCAGACTAAATATTCTCAAATCTGTCAAATTGTCCTCACATACTGTTGGTACAAACACATATCCCACCATGATTAAGTACCTCTGAATCTGTTTCACCTTATTAATGTCCTTCCTAAATGTAGTCCCCTCAAATCCTGTAGGTATAGGCTACTATAGATACTAT